>OVAX01000068.1:121423-149346 GCA_900406405.1 Lepidium africanum | reverse complement strand
GCGGGGCGGGTGCAGTCAATGGTCTAGGAGACCGCGGTTCAGGCGGGGCGGGTTCGGGTTACTTGGATTTCCTGCGGGTTGGTCGCGGTGCGGGCCAAACGGGTGCGGGTTGGTGCGGGTTCCAGGCCTACTCGGATGTGTTCAGTTTGGTTAAAAACTTCTTTGAGAATGGTTCTTTTGATTTTCGTCTAAGTGAAACTGTTATATATCTAATCCCTAAGAAGCCTCATCCTTCTAAAATGGCAGATTTTTGCCCCATTAGCTTATGCAATTTCGCATATAAGGTAATCTCCAAGGTTATTTCCACAAGATTAAGGGAGATTCTTCCGGATATTATTTCAGAAACACAAGCTGCTTTTGTTAAAGGACACATCATCTTTAATAATATTCTTCTGGCTCATGAAGCTATTCATGCTCTTAAGGTTCTTATCAAAATCTAAACAATTGTTAAAACAAATGAAATCATATTAAGGTTCTTAACAAAATCCAAACAAAAGATTTCTTTTTGAAATCAACAAAAATCAAATCTTATTTGGTTAAAGATTTCTTTTGTAAACCAACAAAAATCAAATATTAATTGGTTAGAGATTCCTTTTAAAACCAACAAAAATCAAATCTTAATTGGTTAAAAAAAATTTTTTTAACAAACAAATTTTAAATCTTAATTGGTTAGAGATTCTTTTTTAAACCAGCTAAAATCAAATCTTAATTGGGTAAAGTTTTTTTATTGAAATCAAATTAAAACAAATAATTAGTTTTTTTAATAATCTTATCTAAACAAAAAGACAAATTAATTAGTTTTAACAGATTGACCAATCAAAACAAATCAAAATATTTAAAATCTTTATTATATTATTTCTTATTGCTAAGGTTTTATTATAATAGACATCGGAGTATGTACAAAGCAGAGTATAAATTTTAACCTTTTATCCAATTACAGTTACTACAAGGCAAACTCTTGAAACAAGATCGACAGGCACTGAGATCATCTGTTAATAAACATCATTTACTATTATTATAAATTTTTTAATAATTTCTAACACCTATTAAAACATCACCAAAGAGGCATTCTATTTACCCACACCAATCCAACATATCGTGTAGAGTGGTCAAAGTGGATCTAAAGGCGAGGATAGCGAGATCGACCTTTCTTCTTCAAGAACTCTGGGATCTCTATAGAACTGCCTTCAGTGAAAGATGAAGACGGACGTCTTGTTACTCCTGATGCATCCGCTTGTGTAGTCTGTATTTTCGTTAGTGGTAAGAGATATCACAGTCGAATACTTATTAATGTTTGATGTACAAATCGGCTATATTGTCCAAGTCAAAGGGAGACATGTAAAATACCTGAAGTTGCCTCCCTTCTCCCTCTTCTTGGCGTTTGAAGCCTGTTGCTATTAGAGTAATACTTATCTGAAAAGAATTAAAGTTTGAGTTATCTCAGAGGTTATATGTCAAAAGAAGATCCAAGAAAGATGTATACTTACTTGACCACTATATGATGGATCTACCACAGCGCCAAATATAAGATTGGCTGTCGGATCAACAAGGTCGTAAATTACTTCCGCAGCAGCATTTACCTACAAATGGTTTCCCAGAGAATCAAAATAGAGCATCATAACATAACTAATGCCAACTGAAGCTTTGTCCTGAATTGTCTTGGGAAAAATCATGTGATTTCTAGGACAGGAAATGGACTGAAAACGTAGTGAGCGAGAAAAACCTCGAACAGTGTTAAATCACTTCCTCCAGTTATGTTCCAAACAATCCCAGTGGCTCTCTCAATCCCTATATCTAGCAAAGGTGATTGGATCGCATTTAATGCAGCATCTCTTGCTCGAGTCTTTCCTGCTTAAAATAACAGTATAGCACGAAAGAGTAAGCATGTCGATGCAACCAACACATAGCACAAAATAGTTCAAGCTTAGGTTTTTCCTGAATATATCACAATGCACAGACAAACCACATGGTAATGTTAAGTATACACAACATTACTACCCTGGTTCCTTTGTCAAAGTTAAAGACTAACAAATCTCTATGCAGGTTAATTTACTGAGCTACATCTGCACTACGAATTTACAGTAAAACCTTAGTGTTCTAGCCAACAAACATATGCCTACGGCATCACCAATACTAGTCACGGGGTTCTTTAACCTGCCTTTTTTCCAATATTACTCTGTTTACTACATAAGCGCAAAAGAGACTATTAACCCAAAAAAAAGCTTCATATCTGAAGAACACTCTACTCTTACCTGTTGCAGTTCCGATTCCCATCAATGAAGAACCTGCATTTGCCATTATAGCCCTCACATCAGCAAAATCCACATTGACCAATCCAGGAATCTGCAATGCAAGGAAAAAAAAGACAGCTGTAAGATGTTTTATAGAAACAAGGATGTCATATAAAGAAAAAAATACACTCCAAGGCCATACAGTAATGATATCAGATATTCCACGGACTCCTTGACGAAGTATATCATCTGCCAGATTAAAAGCTTCTGTAACTGGAGTAGACTGAGAAACTGCTGTGAGTAACTTGTCGTTTGGAATAACAATGAGGGTGTCGACATTATCTCTAAGGGCTGCAATCCCTTCTTGAGCCTGGACTGCTCTTCTCCGGCCCTCAAATGAGAAAGGCGTTGTGACAATACCAACCGTCAATATTCCCATTGCTTTTGCAACTCCTGCAATTATAGGAGCCCCACCTGTGCCTGTTCCACCACCCATTCCAGCCTAAAAGAACAAGACATTTGGGTAGCAATGCTTAAAGAGTGAACTTACAGTAAATCAACAAAGGAAGCAAATTCACACTGTACTCCTGATTGTTGGTACATAAACCAGCAAGACTTCTATGATCCAAGATATAAACCTCACTACTTAAGCCAGATGAAGTTCTTAACAAACTATAATAACCAAAAGAGAACCCAAAACCCATCAAACTTTTAAAATTACGGATAGGCATGATACTGTAAACAGTGAATCTGATTTGTAGAACTTGTCATCTATATTCTGTACTTTTTTATATAGAAAAGAGCATAATAAACTTCTATAACTAACAAAAACTGAGCGTAATAGTGAAGGACATACTGTGACAAAAACCATATCTGAACCATAGAGTGCCTCTTCGATAGCTTCTTTGCTTTCTCTAGCAGCATTCATTCCAATCTCTGGATTTCCTCCAGCACCTAAACCTCTAGTCAACTCCTTACCAATTTGTAATCTATTGTCTGGGAAAACCGGTGACATTCTCATTGCTTGAATGTCAGTATTTACAATCCAAAACTCCACACCAATCATCTCACTCTGTATCATGCGATTCACAGCATTTGACCCACCACCTCCAACTCCTATAACTTTTATCCGTGCCTCATTGTAAGTGTTCGGAGCAGCTGACTCATCAAGATCATCTGTAGTGGGTCCGTTGGAAGTTTCTTTTCTTGGATTGAGCATCGTTATTTCTGGGTGAAGGTTCAAGAAAGAGTCTTGGCTTTGAAAATGGCTTGGACTATGAGAATTCAATGAGTTTCGCGAAGACTCGGATTTATGAGCAGCAACAATGCGGTTTCGTTTACCTTCAATCATTTTAAGGCAACTAACCCTGCTGCCTAAATGATTTTCCGCTAATACACTCTTTCTAAGAACAGTGAGCACCCGAGAATTCGGAGGAGTCAGACAGGGAGACACATAAGCTGCCATTTTTGAGATCACACACAGAACCAACCAATCTTTGACAAAACCCAGAAAGATCTAAGAGATCTCCAACTTCACAGCTGGATTTTTGCTAACAAAACCTGTTCAAGAGAAAGAACAACAAGTCAACCTAAAGTCATTAGCTAACAAGAATACAAATAAGAAGTGTCATTCTCCATTCTAAAGTGATATAATCAGAACCCAGTTGTATCTAGGTTAACTGTACACTAGAAGCTAAGCTATTTGTAACAAACAATCAGATTAAGAGACAAGGAAACATAAATAAAACAATTCATTGTCAGTTCACAAAACTTTCATCGAATATCAAAAGCAAAACCAGTGGCCTCTAAGAAACAGTGGTTCAATTAAATCTCCGAAAAGTATCAATTTTGAATCCAACTAAGAATTTGTGCACCATGGTATTATAATTTAAGAAAATTAAAGATGAAGAAGTACAAAAAATTTGTAAAAGAGTAATAAGAATACAAAAAGCTAAGATATTTCGATGATTAGTAAATCCAGGGAACAGAAGTAGGTACATTAGCTGTAAAGAGAATGAGAACCTTGGAGAAACAATTGTAGCAGCAGACGATGACGAGTTACGAAGAAAAAACAAAAACAAAAAGGAGGCAGATGAAATGGAGGTTTTTGGTGTTATCTGGGGTAAGGATCTTTTTCTCGATCACATAAAAAGGATTATGAATTGATTTTCCTCTAGAAAATTTCTTTTTTTTTTGAGTGGGCAAAATGATTCTGCTCCATTTATAATCTGTTTAAGTAAACAAATCATCTGATTGAGTTGGGGAAATGATAAAAACGTTGGCCGACGGGAAGGAGATGAAGTAAAATGGAGGTTTAAAGGGAAATGGACTTAAATGATCTCTTAAAGCCCAGAATATCTTTTGGGCCTTAGTAGACAAGACTAAATCACATGACATGAACAAAAATGTTTTGAAAGATACTTTTGTACATTCTAAGAAAAAAAGATGACAATGAGTGAGTGATACAGATTCAGTTTTTTGACCTGCATATTTCTTTATGTTTGGTGCAAGTTCGAGTTAAATCAACTCAAATCGATATTCTGGTGCAAGTTCGAGTAAAATCAACTCAAATCGATATTTTGGTGCAAGTTCGAGTAAAATCAACTCAAATCGATATTTTGGTGAAATTTACTAGTCAGTTTTGTGGGCAATTTCACAGTTTATGTTGTTCTTCCAAATTTGTAAAATACAATTCGACAAAAATAATGTAAAGAACTAAACCGTAAATAGGTAAACTAAAGACGATTTTCTCTTATCTGAAGTCAGAAATTTTGAGTTCTTACATAAAACAAACGAAGAAAGAATGTTGAAACAATCTAAGCTTAAGAATCGGGCCAAACTATGTCATTATATTCTTAAGTTACACCAAAGTGTACCTCTATACATCCCCTGAAATATAAAGAACATATTCAACACATCACTCTTATTTTTCTCTAATTGCTAAAGAAATTGCGCAAGTGGTAAACATTTTTATCTCTAATTTTTTAGAACAATGTCAAGCCAAACAACTCACACTTCCCTTTGATTATTATATGTATTATCGTAGTTGAAACAACCTAAGTGTTAAATGTAAAATCAAGACAATCTTAGTGACTTTCTTCCCAAAAATACAAATATGAATCAACAAAACGGAAAGCATTGTAACTTGTAATCTCTTCTGATCAATGTCAAAAAACTGCATTGTACGCTCAAATGAGAATTTGGATGCTCTGACCAATTCTAGTTCCAAGAACAATTCATGAAATAAAGCATAAGAGTTTCGATTTTCACTACTAATATATAAAAGAAGAGCAAAGCAGATTACTTAAACACATCAACGGTAAGTTCCTCTAAAGTTATCAAAACCCTTTACAATGTCTCAGCTATCTCATCACAAACACATTATAAGATTTCACATTAGGCTACTCACTAATGGCCACCAGAAAGATGAACAATCTATCAATATTCAACATTAAAAGATAAGGCAATCAAAAGATAACGAGAAGAGAAAAGAGAGTGTAGATCAAGAAACAAGCGTACGATATCAAGCCACGGTGTTCATCTCCTCCGTCGGCGAGAGAAACCACCAGGTTAGAGCAAGCTCTTGTTGCCCACAACACGAATGCTGCCGCAAGCACGAACCGAACAGGACCTGTACCTTGTGGCACGAACAGTGAAACCGCCGACAAAATCACAACCGGAAGCAAAGAGTAACCAACTAAGCTCGTACAAGTGTGAAGATTAAGATTCCCGTTTCGACCAGCAAGCATATTGAAGACGATGTACAAGAAAATAGAAGAGACGACGACCCAACCAAGTATAACACCGAATTGGATCTTCCCAGCAAGCAATTGAAATAGGCAAAGCGCAAGGTACAGGAAGATCGGCCCTGAGAGATCTGAATCCCTATGAACGGTTTGATTGATTCGGAAGGGATTGAGAATCGACCTAGTTTTCTTCCAGATTTGATCTGGATGGATACCGAGCTCGTCGAGTAAAGGTTCCTCGTCTTCGAACGAAACAGAACCGCCTCCACCAAAAGATGAAGAAGAAGCGATTGTTCCGCCAAATGGTCCAGCCGGCGTCGACGACGCGGCGGCAGATCCGACGTCAAACGACATGAAAGGGATTGAAGATGAAGCGGAGGAAGGACGTGGCGGCTGGTAAGGAGCCGTGGGGACTCGGCGTTGCTGAACATTTGCGCCGCCCGGAGATCCACCGGTGGGGAAAACAACCGGTGGAACTGCGAAATCCCTTGTCATCCTCTTTGATTGTTTTTCCCCAAATNTTTTTTTTCCCCAAAAAAAAAAAAAAAAAAAAAAAAAAAAAACTGATATTCCTATTCAGAACTGGAATCTGGAAAATGGATTCAATGTTAAGGTGTTCTCAATCAAATCGATTTGAGAAAATTGAAACTCCAGATTCCAGAATCAGAGACGACTTCGAACTCGTTCGTGTCTCTCACTTAGAGAGATTCAAGGGTGAGGACAGTTTCGGTAATTTAGTTATCGAGTAATTTGGGCCTGATATGCCTTATTAGCCCATTTTATGCCTTATCAGTTTAAAGATTTTGGATACAGCTAGGAACGTTCCGATAAGTTAATAATTAAATTAATTAACTCTTTAATCACAATGTCGTTGTAGTATAGTGGTAACGGCGACTTTTTAATAAGTTTTTTTACTACTGGCCATTGTAATTTTTAAATTCATTTACAGGATTTGTATAATCAATGATCAATAAATGTATTCCAACTTGCTTTTTCTGAAGTTAGTCGTTCCCTCACTTATTTAAATTCATGATTGCAAACAACAACGACAAATATAGACACAATTCAAATAAGCTTTTCTTCTTCAATCCTGAAAATAATAATGTGTTATTAGTATCCTGTTTATTTTGATTTGTACAAACTGACAGATTTTCTTAATGATGTTTTATAGAGATTAGAGTCTAAGGGTGGACAAAAGTTTTGAATCTGAAACCTAAACCCAAACATGATCCGAAGAAATTAATTCGGATTAGATTCAATTAGAAATGGATCTTAATATAATTACTTCAGGTATCAGTTCGGTCCACATAAAATATGAAACCTCAACTAGATCTGAACAGATATTATGCAGAATAAAAATCTAACTCCGAAGTGTAAAGATGGAAGAGGAGCAAATGCAAAGTATAATTGCATGAGTAGAGAGGGTCAAAGATATTATAACATCGTAACTCAAACCTACACACATATGGTTGGATATCAAAATCTAGGCCTAATAAGTAAGAAGTGAGGAAATATAATGATGGTATAAATTGAAAACGAGAGGGTCCATGATAAATTGTGACGTCAGGTGATGATGGCTTGCATGGTCTTCCAAAGAGATTTGGAGTAATCATAAATCGGACATCTCTAAAATTGAGAATTCAAAGTTGACTTCGAGTTTTGCCTTGTTTTATGATTTATGTCTGTGTGATATGATTCATTTCGGCCAATTATATCATGATGGTTCTTGCCCTCTGTTTAATTTTCACACTGACACTTGAGTTCGATGCGACATCTTTCTTGTTTTCTAGTTTTTCTTTTGTGTTGGCACATTTTGATATCCAAATGGTACTATCATCTGATTTTCAGGTACTTACAAACTTCAAATATAAGTAAGATCTTTTATGAGCCAAATTAAAAAGGGACATATTATATATATAGTTGATTAATTCATACTAATTTTTACGGATAGAAGATAGTAAGAATGTATGATGCAAAGACAGAAACTAATAATGGGGTGAGTTGAAGATGGTAAGGGAAATAAATAAAAGTCAAAGGAAAATGAATAGTCCTTTGACTAGTAAGGTGATGACGTCATATAGAATCCGAATGAAAAGCCCCTTGTCTCGTCTCTCTGCACTCAGCCGCTTGAATCTCATCACTTCTTTTGTTTTTTTTAATTCCAAACCAGTATCGGAATATTTATACTAGAGTTGTTATCATGTTCTGAATTCTTCATTCTTAAGTTATAGATGACAATCATAGACCAAAGCTGTGGGAGATAGCTGTAACTTTTTGTCTATTTAACCAAACATATATTTTCTTCTAAATTAGTTGTATCTTAAAAATAAATAAATAGATGATTTACGTCAAGAAATGTGACCATTATTATCAAACAAGTGGTTTGAATCATAATAATTAGAATGTTCAGATGCACATGGCCTAATAATTAAACCCTTTCGATTTGAGGATCTTGGTTTAAAACTCTCACTCACGTGACCTGAGATTACTACAAAACACTGTAGTCTACATTACTCTTCTCTTTCTCTTATTTGTCTTAGTTGATTTAATACATTAACTAATCGAGAAAATATTTGATAAAATTAGGGAAGAGAGTACAAAGTTAGTCCAACCCCACAAGAGAAGATCTTTAATTAACATAGAATAATGAAACAAAAGTAGAGAGAGAGAGGGGATATGACTGAGAAGACTAACAGAGAGACACTGTCTTCTTGTAATAAAACGAGAATATTTTCCTTACATAATAACTACTACTACTACTACTACTTAACTTCCTACATTACACCAACCAAAATCAAAATATATAAAATCCAACAGTTGGGTCTTCATCTTTCAGGACTGTCCAGAAGCAGAGCTCGATGAACAACGATTGTTGTCATTATTGAATCCATTACTAGGGTTCTTCTTAGTTTTGGAGAGTTTCTGCTTGAGTTGAAACAAAAGCTGTTGATTCTCTTGATTCAGAAGCTCAGCTTTCTTCCTTAGTCTTTCGTTCTCTTTCATTATGTAACAGTTTTCAACATACAGCTTCGAGTTTAGTCTCTCCATTTGCTATCTGTCTACAAGAAAACAAACACAAAACTATTGTTCAATTTTTTAAAAAGAAAACAAAACAAAAGAGGGAAAAGAGAGTAATAATATCAAAGCTTGTTTGTGTTATGATTATAGTTGATGTTATAATCATTACAAGACACATGGGTTGTGCAGCTTCACACGTCGGATTTGAATTTACATTAGAGGGAATAATTTGTTGCATTTATTTCGTTTTCGTCATAAAATTTTTGTCTTCTTTTAATGAAATCAATGATCAAAGCAAGAAGAACATGATTATAAATTTGTATGGAGGATAAAAGATAAAGCTAGGAAGAAAAATAAAAGAGAGATAAAAACAAGTAATCATGATGAAATGCAGTAATTATAAATGTTTTAACCTCTATTGACAGAGAGTGTAATGATTATATATTTTAAATGCTAGAAAACAAACAGAGTATGCAATAAAACAAAGATGGTGATCGTATAAAAACAATTGATAATAGTAGAAAATATCAATCGTAAGAACAAAAAACAAAATTTTTTTTTATACATTTTACAGTTGCCTCTGTCGTAAAGAAAAGGATAAAGATAAAAACTTATCATTGGGTTGCTTGTATTTGTAACGTTATTACGTAGCTCTTGTCTTAACGTTCGCACACAAAAGCAAAAGAAAACAGAGCATAAGATCAAAACAGAGCAAAAGAACGAAACAGAGCATGAACTAGAAACATAGAACATATAGATAACAAAAACCCATCTTATGGTGATTCATTTTAGGTTAGAGGATTCAGGTAAAAAGCTTCTAGAAAGACTATACCTTTTGGGAAGGAGTGTTGAGAGGCAGAGAAACGAAGAAGAGAGAGGTAGTAGTGTGTGTGGAAGATAGAGGGACAAAGAGAACAAAGGGAGACACTGTCTGTTATATAGATCCTCAAAAGCTAGAGAGAGAAGAAGAAGAAGAGAGAAGGTTCTTTCTCTCTCTCTCCTGACACAACAATCATGCATTGTGTTGTGTTTATGCATTAGATGGCGGCCGCGAGAAGAGAGAAGATTTCTGCATATTGCGTCATGTGAATGATCATCATTTATTTAATAAGTTAAAGAGTTAAAAGCAGTAGGTCTTCTTGCTTGCTTGCTCTTCTTTCGAAATTGATCTTCAGGGCTATTTTCGTACTTTTAAAGCTCATTCTAAGCGTTTTGGCTCTTCATCATATTTATTTATCCTCCAAAAGAGAAGATTCCACTCGCCTGAGGGGTAGTTTGGTAATTATAAAGGAAAATGGTGGTTAAAAAAGGGTATAAATGTCATTTAAATAGGATTATGAGAGCGCTATACGAGAAGGCCATCGACCTCTAAAGATTCGCAATGATGGTAAAGATTGGTTCGAACCATCATCCTTCATGATTCTATTTCAACCGTTTTGGACCATTTTTAATTTCTCTTTTTTCTCCTCTTATTTTCCGGTTTTCTCTATATTTCGTTTGCTCAATTTCACACTCCACCATTTTAATCTTCACTCATAATTAACTTTCTGAATAATTTCGAATACAACTATTTTACTTTGTTAATTTTTCTTTCAAGGTTTGCACTTGTTCATTAACTATACTAGATATGTACCCGTGCTACGCTGCAGTTTTATTCTTTTCATTGTTCTTTGAATTTCTCGTCTTACAATTTTGTCACCTAAATTCTTTAACAAAATCATTGGACTAAAAATGAGGTTGAATACGATGAACATTTTCTATTTTTCTCGTTACCGGAGTACTCACTGAATCACCTCCAATCTATGTCCCATCACATTGAACATGGCTCTCCAATTCGTTCACGAGAGTCTGGCTTGCTTCAAGAAGCAAGTAACTAACTGGTCCAGTCTCCAAATTGGAGTATTGTCCCTCTTTTCCTTGAACTTTCAGAAGATCATCATCACCAATCAGGGAACATGAAGGTTCTTCCTTATCCAGCTTTGGAGATCAACTTGAACATTCACTAGTGGAGTTTTATCATCCACATAACACAAGTAGCCCTCTAGCTCTGTCTCCAAATTTGAGTTTTATCTACTAAGTTCTTGAATATTTGGAAGACCATCATCAATGTGTGGACATGAATCTTCTTGTTTATCCTCCTTTGGTAGCTCATTGTTTCCTTCGCCATGAACACTAACCTCTGGAGTTTTATCATCCACTAAAGCCAAGGAGAAGCTTAGTGACCTTTTAACAGGATTTGAATTCTCATTCATACTTTCATGTTCCTCCTTTTTCATGGCATCACTAATCTGAAGCTTTGGGTACTTCTTCATGGAGATCATCATTATTATCAAGACCTTTGGCAATTGGTTTTGCTTATTGAAAGCAAAGTGAAATCTTTGCAGAAGCTTGCAACCGTTTGGTTTGAGCCATATAGTGTGCTACAGACTTATACCCAAGTGCAGCTATCTGAAAATAATCCAAAGAAATAAAGAAATATTCAAGTTATAGATTCTATTCTAGAATCTAATACACACACATACACACAAGATATTGCAATGAATTCTTAAAAGAAAACAACATACCCTTCTGTAAATAAGACCAGTTCGAACTCATCCTATATTATTCCTACACAAACTGCAATTGCAAATCCCAATACATAGAGGGCAAACCCAGTTTGGATTCTCAAGCTCTTGAAGCACATGTTCACCATATTTATTCCCACAACAACATCTAAACATTCATCACCAATAACAGAAAATCCGTAATTAACCTTAGTAAGTAATACCAACCTCATAAACAAACACCAAGAAATTGTTCAGTTCCCACGCTAAGCTGTGGGTTCTCAAAATTGTAATAATAATGTGAAATTGATATATTAAAAAAGTTTTTAAAAGATGGAAGAGAAGAAACAACATATCATGCATTAGTTTGGAAAGATGTTGAACCTTATTGCTTTTGGGTCATCTTTGAGAGCATGTAATCCATCAGCATTAGTCCTTACGCTCTAAGGATGACCACCACCTTTGTTTTGAAGGTTTTGATTGATCCTAGTGACTTTCTAGAAACGTCAGTATTATCTTCAAGTATCATTTCAATGTACACCTAATCACTAAACAACATAAATAATTTTTAGTTGTATTGTTACTCATGGGTTGAACAGATTCTTGAAGCAGCTAAGTAACATTTGGTCAGGCAAATATAATATTATATATTGAAATAACGAACTT
The DNA here is from genome assembly GCA_900406405.1 of Lepidium africanum. Taxonomy (NCBI): domain Eukaryota; kingdom Viridiplantae; phylum Streptophyta; class Magnoliopsida; order Brassicales; family Brassicaceae; genus Lepidium; species Lepidium africanum. The sequence goes on along the minus strand of OVAX01000068.1, from coordinate 137,142 downwards.
ATATTGTACCTCTTGATGCATTTGCACGTCCTCGAACAATCACTCTTTCCTTAACCTCTCTCTTATTAGCCTTTCTCCATTTAGAACGATATACCTAAAGTTGAATTCCTCTTAAAAATCTTGATAACTAAAAACCTCCAAAACAAACAGGACTTGAAAGCATAATAATAAAGAAAAAAACTATTTCGCTTAATCATTGCTGTGTTTTTCTTAAAAATGAATAACTCACTTTGATGCAATTGCAGAACTGGCCAATGTAGAATTACCAAGATCATGTGGTTTCCTCATGGAAAACAAAACCAGAGACTGAATGTATATAAATGAGTAATTCGCAATTTTATGATCTCAAAAAAGCTTGTAAACATGGTTTGATAAACTATCACAAACATAGACTTTGTGGAATCCGAGGAGAAAGAAACCATCGATCGTAGGAAGATTTCGATCAGTTTTGTCTGCATGTTATGCCCTAAAGATCTTATAAGTTATTGAGGAAGAGGAGACCAAGGCTATAGGGATATTAAAGACGCGAAGGTAGACGAGAGGTCCATAGTTTCTGGAGGAGAGATTTGTGTAGTAGATGAGGAAGGGAAAAATGAAGAGATTTTTTCTGAAGATTAAAAGGAGATCTCAATCTCTTAAAGATATATATCCAAATTCTCCTTTTATAAGTAGAACCTAGTGTTTTCAGTAGAACCTAATAATCTAGTGTTTCTATTAGTTGTTGGAATAAAGAACCAATAGTTAAGAAGAAGATGAAAAGATTTATTTTCAAGTGATGAAATTGATGATCCGACCCAAAAAAAAAAAAACAGTGATGAAATTGATGAAGAGATGAGAGAAGAAACGTTTCACTTTCAGGAAGAAAAGAAGCATGAGGAGAAGATAAGAAGTAATCGTGTCCTTAGTTAGATCTAATTCATGATTACTTGTATTAATCTAACAATTTGATTGGCAATTAGAATTAAAAAGGAGAGCTGATGTGTCAATTCTCTTGGTTAATTAAGAAAACACTAAATTGATGATTTGGCTTCACCACAAGAGGGAAACTGTAAAAATGGTGAATAACTTTTAGACCTTATGATTCCATTCTTGTTAAAACACAAACACCGGTTCAGTTCTCGTACGTCATAATGGCTCCTCATCTGGAGCTGCTACGAAGTACGGAAGATGGCTCAACCGAGAGAAAAACAACTTTCTTTGAGACGAATTAGAAAGAATTAACTTTATGGTCATTGTTGAATCTTGAGACTGTACTTTGAGTCAATTATAATTGCTACGTCAACCATATATATGTAGAGCTAGAGAACTTGTAGTGGATCATTCTAATTAGTCACACAGAACATCAACATTTATAGTCTTATCTTAATTTACATAAACACTTTCCAAAAACCATGGTTCAGAATTGTAGTGACCGCAATAATCCTATACAAGAGTGATGGAAATTCAGAATTGATTTATTATCTTATTTGTGGAACCATATACATGGCGGAAAATAGATTACAATTTATTCAAGCAACATTCTCTAAAACAAAACAACACCTAAAGTGTGAGTGAGTTCTTACAATCAAAAGATAACTTCTTAAGATAATCAGTAGGAGTCTCCAAAGCCAAACTCTCTAGTTCCAATTTCTATTGATGATGCTTACAAAGTCAATAGCTTCAATGGTGTTTCCAATCACGCCCCCGCATATGAAAACCAGCAGAAGCTGGATTAGATATACAACTAAGAAGATCTTACTATGAAAAGAGGATGATCTTGTTGCCTCCAATCATAATCAATGTCATCTCCACCTTCTTCTCCGTTATCATCTCCCTCGTAGCATGTTTCAACGTTAGATTCGTCGAAGACAAAATGGTTTTATGAAAACACGTACAGCTAATGATGTATCTTTGCTGATGTGTTTTAATTCTGAATTCCCATTAGTAGATAAGATTAAGAAAAGCAGCTGAGTTGTCATCTTACGTGGCACACTCTGGAGAGAGCTAGAAACTCTGCTTTTATATATATAATTTCAAATAAAAAGGAACACAAATATTTTTGGCCATGAAAAAAACCTAAAATCAGACTAGTTATCAGTATTATCTATATAGAATAGTTCGATTTCAGAACAAAAAATAACTAAAAAATAAAGATAATTGAGAAAATCATCTTCCACAATGGATATGTACATTAGCAGATCGCTACCATTCTCAAGATTATTTTTATTGGTTTGTTGTTAATTTTTTTATTTATTTATTGTTGCAGCATTCCTTATTTAGATAAAGGCTTTGAATGGAATACAATTTAAGTACAGATTAACTGCAGTTGGATTAATCTGGATTTAAAGTTGCCATTCATACTAAAACAAATGTAGTAAAGAAATTAATAAAATAATAATTGCTCTGTATCTTGAACAATAAAATGAAGAAAAAGTGGACAGATATTTCTTTCTCCCAGACGGGCCCGATCTGCATTTCTCTTCCTTTTTTTTCCTTTTTTTTTCTATTTACATAATTAATGGATTCAAGTTGTTGTATTGTTATTGATCAATACAAGATGGGAGAGTTGCAAAATTGACCTATTTTTTTGGGTCAAATACAAAACTAACCTCCTTTTTTTATTTTTTTCCCATTTGACCCTTAAATTTTTTCTTATTTTCGGTTTTGCCATTAATTTTTTTTAAAAAAAAATCATAAAAACATAGACAAAAATGCTAAACAAATCTTAACTATTTACAAAATTGTCATCTTCTTCAATTCTTCACCCACCATTGCCAACCAAAATTGAAGCTCTAAATGAACCATCACCAACCAATTTGGACCTCATTATGCTCTATCTCCATATCTAACCTCATAATTTCTCATTCTCTCTTCAATTTCATGTAAAATACTCACTAATTTTCGTTTGGTATTTATTAGGAATCTAAATATTGCATTTTCGGTGCTAATTGAAGCTAAGAATAACGATTTAGAGCTTAGGAAGACTTTCTGTTCAATCAAAAAAGGTAAAGATGATCTTAACTCAAATCTACCTAAGTTCTTGAAGATTTTCGGAAATTTACAGAGAGCAGACTTCCCTTTAAGTCTGTAGGTTAAAGTAGACTTCAAAAGAAGTCTACTAGTCAGCGTAAATGTTAGTTTTGCAGTTGACCAAGTTTCTGGGTTCGAAGAGTAGACTTCGTGTGAAGTCTGCACGTTTTTCTTTGAACACAAAAAAATAAAAATCGCAGACTTTATGTGAAGTCTGCGAAATTTGGGTTAGTTTTGGAATTGACCAGCAGTTTGACTTGTTTAGGAGACCTCTATTGATGTCTGCGAAAATATATCACATGTAGACTTCAATAGCACACTTCTTTAGATGTCTACTTTTTGTTAAGAGAGTTAATTTTGGAATTGACCGAAAATAGCAAATTTTGACCAAAAATCCTTAGACTTCACCCGAATAGTAGACTTCAGAGGTAGACTTCAAGGAAAGTCTGCGAACCTCATAGACTTTATTTGAAGTCTAATATTTAAAATTAAAATGTTAATTATTTACTTAAATAAAGTAAACTTCTACTGAAGTCTCCGCTACTTTTTAAGTAGACTTCAATCAAAGTCTAATTCGATAGAGTAGACTTCAATCAAAGTCTACTTCGACAAAGTAGACTTCTCTTGAAGTCTTCACAACATAAGTAGACTTCGTTTATCGTATACTTGTGACATAACCTGTAAATTGTTTGAGTCTACACGAGTTTCTGTAAAAGTTAAATATTTAGCCAATCGAATAACACCCCAAGTAATTACATAATAGTTGAGTTTACTTGCACCACAAAAAAACGACATGCAAGATTCCCACATCTATTTTCCTTGCAGCATACCCAAAAACTTATAAGCATGCAAATTGGGGTATACAATTTAGAAGAATATAACTACTTGGACCCACATTCGTCATATAGGTCCAAACCTTTATATCCTCGCTTCTCTGTGTCTGTTCTTCCTGTCTCATCAAAAATCTCAACAACAAGCTTATCCCTCATGAGCTGCACAAAATTTAGCTGGAAATGGAAGTCCAAGAGCATGACATTCTATGTATTTCAAGCAGTAAACTCAATAGAAGTCTGCTAATGATGTCTACAATAGTAGTATTTTAAGAAAAAACCCTACATCAACACAACAACCACAATCATAGAATTTTACTACTAGGTACGAAAATATATGCATAAAAACACAAGCAATTTCAAACAAACAAATGGCAACGTGCCAGAACTATAGAAATAGCAATTCCTATGAGATTGAACTTACATAAAAAAACAACAATACTAGAGAAGAACGACAACATGAATATAAAAACAAATACAATTAATTGATAACAAAAAATAGCAAAAGAAATAGAAGAACCGGTGAAAGCAAACCCTATGGACTCGCTAGACAAAAGGAGAATCGGCGGAATGAAACCTGCAAAACAAAAAAGAAATAGTGAGTATACTCAAACAAGTTTTGTCAACCAACAGTTTCAATTTACGTTCATAAAGTCAGCTTGTCAAGAAAATTAGTAGTTCCAAACAGCAGTTCCAAATAGCAGTTCCAATTTATGTTTATCAATAAAACAACAGTCCAATTTATGTTTATCAATTTACGTTCAGTTCCAAACAGCAGTTCCAATTTATGTTTATCAATAAAACTAACCAAAATCCCATAAGCTATAAATTGGGGAAAGAAAACCACAGTCAAGAATAATTATATATTCACATCAACTAGGTGTTAGGATTGACTACTAAAGGTAATTTCCAGACACAAGGGAAAGTCTAGCCTAAAACAATCAGACCTATGGCTATAATAGAGACTAAAAACGAATTTATTTCGACATAATAGAACCATAAAAAACAAAAAAAAAGCCTCGGCCATGAATCAAATATTTGATGTTATAATGAATCACAATAAACAGAGATCAAAAGCAAGATTAAATTCAAGCCAATGAAACGTAAAAGGACCAAAATTACTAAACTTATTAAAAGGGTCACTGCATCTCCTAAGTAATTGCAGTAAACTCACAATATTTACCACAATCAATGAAACAAATCCAGCACTCAAGAAATCAAAGAAACAAAATTCTGATCAAACAAAACTCACAATAATCATAATAAACGTTGCTAATAATTTCTTCTATTGAAAAAGCAGATATGAAAGAAAAACATCAAGATAATCACATTAAAAATCTAATCTTTTCAGATCTATACACATAGCAACGACTTGATTAAGTAAATTTAGCAACTTGTTCATATCTATGCCTAGCAACGATAAAAAAAAGAAACAATCGAAATCAGAAGTAAACCCAAAAAATAAAAAAGATCAGATGTAATAAACTCACTGTGGGGAAGGATTTGCAAATGCAACCTACAAAAAGGAAGAAGAAGGTGAGTTCAGATTCAAAGAGGGACACAACGAACAAAAAGAAGACAACAAACCTGAAGTTGAAAGCTTGAAATCTAGTCTCAAGTAAGAAGATGACGGAGACAACAAGAAGGAAAATGAACTAAGGTAAAATCTACAAAAAAAAAAAGATGGTGAGATGAAGATACCTGAAAATGATGGAGAAGAGAGGAAAAGAAGATGTATAAGAAAGGAAAAGAAGATGGAGAAGAGAGAAAAAGAAGATGGAGAAAAGAGGCAAAGAAGATGAAGTAGAGAGGAGAGATTCACCTAGATCGGAGAAGATGAACTGCAGCCGCTGGAGATGGAGCCTCCGAAGATGGCGGCCGCCGGAGATGTAGCTGTCGGAGATGGAGCGGCCGAAAACCTAGATGATTATGGGTCGGTCACGATGAAGAGAGATATGCCAAAGTGGATGAGTTTTTCATCCATTTGGTAAAAATGGGTATTTATAGTTAGGTTAAACTTTTGTAAACCAATTGGTTTAAATCAAATCAAATTGCCATATAATATGGTTTAGTTTTGGTTAAGATTAAATTAAGATACTAATCAATTGGTTTTAGTAAAATTAACATCAAATTGATGTACTGAACATGGCTAATTTCGTTATTATTGTAAAATTTTGATAAATTTATAATTTTATTAAGTAAATTAAGCTTAAACCAAAACCTATTTGACATATATATAATTTGGTTAACGAGGAGACTTCAAAAGAAGTGTGCTTTGGTAAAAATGCCTTTTTATTGTTAGGTTAATCTTTTCTAAAAAAATTGGTTTAAATCAAATCAAATTGCCCTATAATTAGGTTTAGTTTTGGTACAAATTAAATTAAGATAGTAATCAATTGGTTTTAGTGAAATTAACATCAAATTGATGTACTAAACATGGCTAAATTCGTTATTATTGTAAAATTTTTATAAATTTATAACTTTATTAAGTAAATTAAGTTTAAACCATAACCTATTTGACATATAATTCGGTTAACGATGAGACTTCAAAAGAAGTGTGCTTTGGTAAAAATACCTTTTTATTGTTAGGTTAATCTTTTCTAAAAAAATTGGTTTAAATCAAATCAAATTGCCCTATAATTAGGTTTAGTTTTGGTACAAATTAAATTAAGACAGTAATCAATTGGTTTTAGTGAAATTAACATCAAATTGATGTACTAAACATGGCTAATTTCGTTATTATTGTAAAAATTTTATAAATTTATAATTTATTAAGTAAATTATGCTTAAACCAAAATCTATTGGACATATAATTCGGTTAACGAGAAGACTTCAATAGGAGGCTGCTTTTACAGTAGACTTCTTCTGAAATCTGCTCTGTAGACTTCATGTGAAGTCTGCTCTATACCTAAACCGTAAAACACAAATCGAATACATTCTTATTAATACACCAAGATCAAATTAAAAACTCATATCAAAGATTAAACATTCTTAATATACTCAAACTTTGACCATTTTGTTAATCTTTACATTTTAAAAATCTCAAATCAAACATCTATATGATTACCAACATATATTGTATATTGTCCAAACCCTAAACTCAAACTTTGTTTGTGAACTATGGAGTTTGATCTTTATTGGTTTTATTTCACCAAGTTTTTGAGAAATTTTATTTTTTATACTTGATAATTGCTTATATTATGCTTATTTAACGAAAATTTATTCATATAATACTTATTTTAATTTTAAAATTTTTATTAAAAAATTAAGTAAAGAGGAGACTTTAGGTGAAGTCTGCTTATTACAAACTTCGCTTGATGTCTGTTTTTAAAGTAGACTTCATGTGAAGTCTGTAATTAAAGTAGACTTCATGTGAAGTCTGTAATTAAAGTAGACTTCATGTGAAGTCTGTAATTTACCGAGAAGAGTATATACGTAATTGCGTCTACAATTTTTTTGTTTAGTCATTGAGAGTAAAATAATAATTTCCTTACTTTCATGGGTTAATTTTGTATTTGAGTACAAAAAAATTAGTTTTTACATTGAAAATCAGATTTTGAGTCAATTTTGTAATAAGCTTATACAGGATTCATACATACACGTTTGTTTAGTAAATGGTTCAAAGTTATAATAAAAAAAGAAAATCTAGACATAACTACATCATGTCATTTAAAATATTTTTATTTTGAAACTAAAATAATTATCTTAAGTCAAACACGCGCGTGTATATGTAAGAAAAGTTAATATTATTTATGTGATTTAAAATTTGATATGTTGTTTTATTCTTAAATTATAAAAACATATATATGATTTTTGTTCTAAGAATTATAATCTTTCATTTAGTTGAAAAGCTTAAATACATATATATATATATATCAATTATAAAAGTTCATAATTGTATATGGTAGCATAATAAGGTTAATATTTGAGATCTTGTAGTTTATAGCAAAATAACTAAATAGAAAAGATAATTGTAAATGTTGATAAAAAATAAAAAAAAATGTTAAAAATTAATAATGCAGAGTAAATACAAAATTCTTTTCACTTGAGCCACTACTTAGTTCTAGTTTGTTTATTATATCTTATGTATATTAGTATTTGTGGTTTGTTAATCCATATACATAACATTAAAATAAAATAAAACAAAATTATAATTTTTATTAGCTAAATATATCAATTAAGATTTCATATAGTTCCTATAAATACAGTTATTACATGTCACCGTTTAATAATAGTTTTCCTCCTAAACTAATGTAAAATAAACACAAAATTTTTTGTCGAATGAAAGTAATCTAACGTGAAGTTTTCATAGAATAAAAATTGTTTTTTGATTTATTATACCATTTATGATCAATTGATTAGTTTTTTTATTTCCTTATTTATCAAAATTACAAAATTGTAAAAAAAACTCTTATAATAAAATGATAATATATAGTATGTTCTGCATGATCTACATGATGATCTGTATTTTTTTATCTGCATTTACTATTCGAAGCCAAAAATTTATATTACAATAATTATGATGGAGGGAGAAAAAAGAAGAAGAAATAACGAAGGTGAAGAGTGTTTTTTGGACTTAGGAGCCCTAAAACCTATAAAAAATAATCATGGATCATAAGTGTTGTAGAACGTGAAACATCATAAACAGTGAGGTGGTTGTTATTGGATGCATTTATGATTCTTTTTTCTTTTTCTTTTTGGTAACTTCACATGCTTTCGTTTTAGAACTCGTTCCATCGCCCATAAATTTGACAAAAAATACAAAACATGACTACAATTTCACGTTTATACTAACTACTTTTTTCTTATCTTGAACGGCTTGTTTAACCTTTGTTAAAGGAATAAAGTTCAGGAAATGTGTGTGTTGGTTATGTAAGTTAAACAAAACGGAGACACAATTAGTAGTAAGTAGGTGTGATTTGAAATGGAATTAAGGAGTGGGTGCACTTGCTTACCCAAATGGCAATGATATTAAAGCATCAGTATCTTCAATTTGGCATTGAATGTTTAATAGGAGAAATGCAGATTAACTGTATTTTGAGTCATCTGCTTTTTTATTTTCCAATCAACACAAATTTAATGCAGAACAAAAAACTAATAAAAAATAGAATGATCTGCAAGCAGATAAAAAAAAAGGAGAAAAAAAAGGAAGATACCATTTTGTGTCTAACGATCACATCTGCATATTTTTTTTCTTTTTTTTTTCACTTCTCTTACTTAATTAATATAGACATTAATACTTTATGATCATTTTAAAAAAAATTATAATTACTTTGAAATTAAAATAACTACCCTAAATCAAATATGTATCTATATATACATATACATACATACGTATATGTGTGGTTTGAGTTTTTATTGTTTTAACAAAATAACAATTTATATATACTTAAATTATTTTAATAAGTTAATATCTTATTTTGTATTTAAATTAATTTAATAAAAAATCTCAAACTATATATTTTAGGCCACTTTTTTTTGTAATTATACTTATAAATTTCATGTGACGGTTATATCAATTAGTATTTTTAAGACATTGATTTTTAATTACATTATGTTTGTAAAACTTATTAAAATTCAATTTGTTACATATGATCAAATATAATATGTATTGTTATTTAATTATGTAATTAAAGTTTAACTAAAATACATATTTAATTAGTTATCAAAATTACACGTAAAACCCCTCACTCTTTTATGTCTATTAATTTGGCAGGACTTTTGTAATTTATAAGTATATTAGGTTTTCTTGTTTTATAATTATAATACCTACTACATCGTCTAATTTTTAGCGTTATAATTTATTATTCAACAAAAACATGAATTACAAATTGGCAATTTTTTTGATCAATAATTAAATCGACAAAATCTTATCTATAACCTAAATTTAAATTCAAACGGGAAGAAATATTTTTACTCGATTATCTAGAATAAAAGAATAGTATAAAAATTTTCAGAGATTTATTTTATCCAAGTTATCTAATACAACGAGAAAAAAGTAAAAACAAGTAAAGAGAGTGCCGAAGAAGAGAGTAAAGAGTGCATTCATGAATGTGTATCGTAGAACCAAAAACAAATCAGATGTTGGAGTTGAGGCTGTACCTATTAACCAATCAAATTTCAAATATCTAAAATATTCAAATATTTTCGGTTTGGGTCACGCCTATGCGTGGTAGTGAATTTGGTAGAGAATATATTAGATTACAATTGGGAGAAACCATGGCCATAAATGGAGAAGTAGTTTTGGTTTTTAGATTTTTTTTTTTGGTTTTTGGTTTTTCATTTTTGGTTTTAGTTTTTAGTTTTTGATTTTGTCACTGATTTTAGTTTTCAAAAACCTCAAAATTTGGTTTTAAATTTTTTAAGAAAATAACGTTAGATTTCTAAAAACTAGTTTTCTTATTTTTTAGCAGTAAATAAAAACTAAAACTGGAATGTTAAATTGTATTTGAAAAACAGTTTTTCAAAAAACAAAACCAATTTTTGAAAAACTTAAATGGCTTAAAATAAATTTTGTAAAAAACAAAAATCAAAAATCATCCTAAGAACACTCGCTAGTCAATACCCATATTTCCCATTTAATAATTGTTATATTCTACTTTTGCTAATCTAACTTTTTGTCTTTTGAACTTTATCTGTTTTATCAGGGTCTCTTTTATAAGGTTTAAAGTGCGTTCATATTATACTGCATGCAAACATTATCATTGCACATCTTAACTTTTACATGCCAATATTGAATCTATATTTATCAAAAATATATATTGAACATATATATATATATATATATTCTTAAGCAAATGACTATATATATATATATATACACGCATTATCTAACGTTCGGTATGCGAAAAGTATCATTTTAAAGTTAATATATATTTCGATTTTTAATTTATTTTCACATACACTATTTTTAATGTATTTTTCAAATCAATAACTATCCTAATAAGACTAGTAATTATAATTTATTACTATAAACTGAAATGAGTACACCATCTTGTAACAACATTCAACAACACGAACCGAGACGATCTAAATCTTACAAGATGAATCGGCTAAGAGATTAGTTAACCAAACCGAATCCCTTTGTACCGTCACAATATCGTCGTTCCTCTGTCAGTCCCAATGTGCATGAGTTGCATTCACGAACACCAATTGACCATGCCCGAAACTTGCTTCTCTAAACAATGAAATTTTGGAATCTGGATCTTCATACCTACACATGAATTATGAAGATAATCACTATATAATTATCTCTTTTTCTTCTTTCAAATTCAGTCTAATGAGGATCTTACTTTTTAGCAAGGCCTTCTTGATTGCCACCATCCCCAATGTTAATATAAACCGGACCACATTTGTCGAATTTATCTTGAAATACTCGATTCTATCAAATAAATTTACAAATGAGCTTATATCCAAGATAAATGATCATGTAGAAATATGTAGAATTATGGGCTTCCAACTCAAAACCAATTGACAATGAGTAAATTGGCCCCTAGCTATATATATTAGATTAGAATAGTCCCAACTTCCGATGTGGAACAATTACATTCCAACACGCCCCCTCGAGAGGATAGGTGGTATAACCTAACACCTCGAAACCACAACAGAATTTTTAGTAGTGTGTCTATTAGACCAAACGCATACCAGACTTTTTTTATTTTTTATTCTTTTAGTAATATGTCTGTTGGGCCAGAATCTTAGGTTCTGTACCATGTAGAAATATGTAGAATTATGGACTTCCAACTCAAAACCAATTGACAATGAGTGAATTGGACCCTAAATTATATATATTATATTAAAATGGTCCCAACTTCCGACGTGGTACAATTACATTCCAACGGATCATAATAATTGAAAAAAAAACGAAACCGTAAAGACTTACAAAACGCTCGTAAGCATGGACATGGCCGGCGAAAACCAAATTGACACGAGCTTTATAAAGAAGAGTTTCCATGGATTCTTTCATCCGCACACTTTCTTTCTCTCCTTGGTGGGCTTCCTTGGTGTTGTACCATGGTGCGTGCACCACAGCCATCAACCATGGTGTAGTCTTACGGTCGACTTTTCTAAGATCGTTTTCTAACCATTGGTACTGATCCGAGCCAGGCTCAAAATCAGTGTACGATCCCAACATTATAACATGAACTCCGAAAACGTTAAAGGAATAGTACAAATTCGAGGTCGAGCCACTCTCTTCAAACGGCATGCGCCACCTGCCACGAGTATAAAAAATACCAAAAATTAACAAGACGTAAATCTGATCAGTCCTGAGTTTAATTTTCGCACAAAACTAAGTTGTTGCTATATAACCGGACGAATATGGAGTTATGTCTCAAAGCTTATTAGAAAAACCAAAATCAAACTAGTCATCAACAATAGTTTATCAGAAATTAGTTGAGTTTTGTTCCAGATCCTTAGGATTATAAATAAAACCTCATTTTCTCAACAACTCAACAAAAAGATGATATTATATACCTGATGTTATAGGCGGTGAAGGGATTGTGATGCAAGATAGGAATTTTCTCGATCTCGTGGTTGCCATGAGTGACCATCCACGGTCTTTGGCTCGCAAGTGGCTGCACCAAGCGACCAAAAGTATCCCACACCGGTTGGAACATGTTAGCATATGACAGGTCTCCAGGCAAGATGAAAACATCGTGATCCCATTTCGATACATGTTCCAATGTTGATTTAGTCCATTCAGTTGTTCCTAGGTCACCTTCAATGTTTCATCAAAGTTTTTACAAGCTTCTCAAGTAAATAACGTATAGAGCTTGGAATTGAAGTAAATGAGTGAAGAGGAAACAAGTAATGTGTACCGGACACGACGAATTTGATTGGAAATTGAGAGGGAGGAGTCCTGAAGCTGAACTCTTGGGTTGAATCTGGGCCTCCACATTTGTAATAGTAAACTGTATTGGGCCTATAACCACCTCATTAATTTGGCCTGAACGGTAAATCGACAAGTAGTGATACGATGACGAGGTTCCATTAGCCGAGCTTTCGTATTTTCCAGAGACTGTGCCATATACAACACTCGGCATGATTGACTCTTTCGTTATCCATGATATTCTCATTTGGTCTGATCCAACCAGAGATATATGCACCTGAAATTATTATTGAAATTAACATTACAAATTTAATATTAACTAAGAAAAGAAATAGCTAAATGCTAAAAAGTAATATGAAAGCAAATAAATGAAAGAAAAAGAATTACAAAGCGAAGAAGCAAAAAAGATAAGTGACGAACAATCTAACAGAAAAAACACAAAGTGGGTGTCCCTTCGTTAGAAACGTAATAACACTATTTTGTTACGCAGACCTATGCGATTCGATGGAATCAAATTGTAGAGTAAGAAAATCAAGGTGTAGAGTGTAGACGGTAAATCACTTAGTCAGAGATATGATCTCGGTATTCTTTGCATTTTAAACTATTTTCTACAATTATATAAAATTTTAGAATGGATTTTTACATTTAAGCTGTTTTTTTTCAACAATCTTATCTATTTTCTTACAAATGAGGTAATGTATTTTCACAGAAAGAAAACATTTAATTTTTCTGGTTTGAAAATATTTTTTCATTTTAAAGTTCCGTATATAATAAAAAGAGCAAGTACTGTGTCGTTTAAAAAGAAACGTGAGTGTACAGTGTATATATTGGTGTGTTATCACCCTTAATTATGGCAATGTTTGCGTAGCCAATAGCTAATTTCTAGCACGATTACGTAATGTAACGGATCAATAAATTTAACAATTTTCTATACTGTTAAATTTTTTTCCCAAAAAAAGGAATATATATGCTGAAAAAAATATGAAGAAAGACATTTATGAAGCTTACTGAATTCCAATAAGCGGAAAAGGCGTAGATTCAAGTTTTTGCTTAATTAATTTTCGTAATTGGTGATTAAATGGAAAACCGCAATCCCTGGCTTATGTTCGAACACTGATTCACATCAAATGAGTGTAAGAAAGAAAACCATGAGAATTGTATGTCATATTTAACGGTTTACAAAAAGCATGTAAAACCTATGTATATACGTATCGTGTATATATATAGATATATATATGAGTTGAATGTAAAAAGTTACCTGTTCAGGGAACGTGGGGTCGTCTTTGTTAGAGGGATCAATCACTATGTTATTCCGAGTGACCGGCCGATCATACGACATCACATTTCCGGCCAAAATAATAAGCAGCATCGCCACTAAACCCAAACCTTCATCATTCTGGCAACAGAGAGATAGAGCTAGATGGAGAGAGGGAGATGGACGAAGATAACAAAAATGAAAGATGGGACACTGTCTTAATTATATACTTATTTTTTCCCCTTTTCTTTCGTCCATTTTGGAAATAAAAATTGTAAATGGGAAAATTCTTATTGACCAAAGTAAAACACTAAGGAGCATAATGCTCTTTGTAGAACTAATCATATTTGGAGAAATTTAAATGGACAAATACGATTAACTATACAAAAAGCATTATACTCATCAAAAAGCCTTACCAATCAAACCGTAATTTGTAATTAGAATAGAAAATGAAGAAGGATCTAGAGTCAAATCAATTGCACAAATAAATTTAATTTTTCTATATTTGTGTATATGGCATGCTACACTAAAGCAAATTTTATGACAAATATATCGAGAAAATGATGTTACAACATTAATTCATTTTGTTTTAACTATTTATCTTTCTTTTTTTGTTAAATGTAAAGGAAAAATATGTGTTAATGGAAAATAGTATATGCTAATTACGACAGAAAGATTTAAATGAGTTTAAAACCAAAGAACTAGAGATATGATCTATCCTCCTTGATGTGGAGCTATTCTTTATTCATCCTCCAATGACATATTATGCTTTTGGTTTGCCATCACTTCTAAATTTCCGAGACGGTATAACTAATTACGATCTATTAAATCAGGCATTAGAAAAAATCAAAATCAATACTAAACAAACTTTTAGGTTTCATTAACTAGTAAATTTGGCTCAGAAATCTTTATACAATTTTTTCTGTTCTATTTTCAATAATTGAATTGACATGGCTGGTCCATAATCCAAATCTTAAGTTCTATAATGTGGTCAAACTTGACAATGAACCATCACTTCTCAATTAAATTTTGTTATCCACCAAAATTTCCATATTTGGCATTAATTTATTTTTCTATTCGCCACAACAATAATTACAAAACCCATAATCATATGTTATATATCATTATTAGTAATATGATTATATATATATCTATATATATATATCCAGATTGAGAGCGACTATATGTTTTCACAATTCACGCTTCGCACAATCAAAAACAAAACCCGATATTTTATACAATGAGAGAATAAAAATGAGATTAAAAAGGAGTGATTCTGATGAGTAAACCAGGGAAAAGATCATCATGATCATGAATATGAGGATTCCCTTCAACGATATAAGGATCTCCACACTTCTCACTAATGGTTTGCAATGTCTCTCCTTCTTTCACTTCATATATCTCATCGCATGCTGGCCGTCGATTCTCAGAATATCCACCGATCATCATCGACGGCTGATGTTTCGTCTCCGTAGAACCCTTTTCTTCCACGTGGCAGCTATTCATGAGCAGCATCATGGCTGCAAACACTGCGCAGTACCACGAGATCTTCTCTGCTACTGCCATTGAAGCCTTACCCATTCTCAAGTTTAAATCTTTTTGACTAATTTGAAGGAATGATTTTGTGATTATAGGAATCAGATTTTGTGGATTGAAATATTTATATGTATTAGATGTGGATTAAGTTGATTTAAAAGAAGATGATGTTGTTGGAGTTGGTATGAATATTGGCGGGAGTTGAGATGGTTGTAATTAATGTTGCAGGTTCTTCTTTTTTTTTTTTTTTTTTTTTTTT
>OVAX01000068.1:36261-121412 GCA_900406405.1 Lepidium africanum | reverse complement strand
GGTTTTTTTTTTTTTTTTTTTTTTTTTGTTGTGTTAGGTCACTTGTCTTTGAATCCTTTCCATTAGTCAACTATAAAATAACTAGATATGACCTGTGCCTTGCACGGGTGTTATGAAATTTTGTTGATATATGTATATATATATACATAATATATTTTAGATGATATTTAAGAATCTCGATGATTACTAATTTTTGAAACTTAACTTTATATAATATGATAATACCGCAAAATTTTGAATCATTCAATTTGACATGTGGAAGAATTCCGTCGATTACGAACTTTAGAAATCCAATTATTATATTATATAATAGGAGCAAAATTTTGAATAATTAGATTTGACATGTTGAAGAATTCTGTTAATTACTAAATTTTAAAACCAAACTTTTTATAATAGGATATTTCTATTTGACATGTGAAAGAATCTCGTTAGTTACTAACTTTTAAAACATAACTTTATATAATAAGATACTGCAAAATTCTAAATCGTTGGATTTGACATGTAGAATAATCATGTTGATTACTAAGTTTTGAAATCCAACTTTATATAATAAGAATTTATAATTCTAAAAAATAATTATTTATAATCATTTTCTGAATTAAGATTGTTAATAGAAATAATTATTTCGTGGTAAATATAATATTTAAAACAAAAAATATTTTAAAATATATAAAAATACTACAAAATTTTGGATAATTGGATTTGACATGTGGAACAATCTCTTTGATTACTAAACTTTGAAACTCAATTTTATATAATAGAATATAATAAGATAATGCAGAGAATTTTGGACATTAGATTTGATACGTGGAATAATCATATTAATTACGAATGTTTGAAACCCAATTTTATATGATAGGAGTAAAAAAATTTTGTAAAGATTATAAAAATATATTTACAATTATATTTTCAAATTCATTTTTAATTATATTTTATTTTATACTTAATATGAGATATTTTATTATTTTTCTTTTATAATTAAGATAATTTTTTAAACAATATTTTGTTAGGATCCTAAATATATATAAAAATAAATATTCTCAAGTTTTTATTCTCAAGATACATAATTAATACGTAAAAATATCTTTGATGCAAGAAGTAGTGAAACTTTGTTGTGAAAGTTTGAGAGGGCTAAGAAAATACCAAAATTTTCATGAAATCGTCTACCTGTTTGCTTATGGTGCTGTTCTTTTCCTCATCTAAAAATTCATCTGAATAATTCGTTTGGATGATCTGTTTGGATGATACATCTAGATGATGTTCTTTTCTTCATCTGAAAACTCTATCTGATACTCCTTGTACCTTTCTCAAGCTTCAATAAAGGACTCACCAGAATATTGTTGAAAAGCAGTGATCTTATTCCTCAACGCAGCAATCTTGGACTTAGCGTAAAACTTGTCCAGAAAGGCATTTCTGACCACTTCCCAAGTAGTGAGCGATCCTGCAGGAAGTGACTTGAGCCAACGAGATGCTTTGTTAGAAAGCGAGTGGTGAAATAGCTTACATTTCACATAGTAAACCTCAATCAAAAGGCAACCAATTTTTTCCCAGCAACGGCGCCAAAAACTTGATACACTCTGGTTTTAATCCTAGAATCCTACTGTAAGTGCACAACAAACGAAGTAATACTTAGGAATCAAATACACGAGAACCAAAGATTGTACTATCGATGATTTAAATCTAATTTAAGCTAAGATAGTTCAAAATAGAAATGATTTCAACTAACAACTTAAACGAATAACGATTATAAAATCAATAATAAAAGCATCATGCATTGAATAGGATATCGAATCAGAAAACTATTCAGAGAATATATTCAACCAATTCTTGACTTAGACATAAATTTATAGCAAACATGTCGTGGTGTTGACTACTATATCTAGCAACCTAAAAATCATGAACTATCGTTTGGTCCTAGAGATCTAAATACACATTATCGAATTTTTTTGATAGATCCACAATTAGCCTTAATATCAGCTTTCGTTGGTTAATGACTAATTGCTCATCTAAGCTATTTCATGCCTCTAATAAGCATTTTTGGTGAGTCAAACAACCTAAAATCATAAACTAGGTGATCATGCTAGTCTAAGTATTATACACAACAATAGACGGAGAACACTAAAGATAGAGGCATACTTGTTCCTAATCCATTGATTCCTTAAAACCCTAGAAAACCCTAAATTTGATTGTAGAACTACTCAAACATGATCAAAGAATACAATGCAAAAGATGTGAAAGAAAACATAATTGAATCAAAGAATATAAAAAGTGGCTCAGAATTCTTCTCAAATGTAGAGGATGACATATTCTCCCAAGACTTACAAGAATAAAGCAAAAAGTCTGTTGTGTAAAATTTACCAAAAGGTGTCTCTAAAAATATCAGAAAACCTAATGAAATAGGCTAAAACACGTCTGGTACAAAATAAGGAAGAATTAGATTTTCTCGCACAGGTCTGTGGATCGGTCAATCCAGGTGCAGATCAATCGATCCACTATGGAATGGTCAATCTCTGATTTAATTGGTCGTTCCAAACATCGGGCGCAGATCACTTGACACGGATTGGAACGATCGATCCAAAGGGGGATTGATCGATCTTCGGTTCTGAACGGCTTCAAAGAGTAGCTGGTTGTTCCTCAGATCGGGCGCATCTTTTGGAGGAGTGTGGATCGATCGATCATGACAAAGATCGATCAATTTTTGCTGTTGACAGCGCCAAAATTGTTTCTTTTTGCTCTATATCATGTTTTAAGCGCTTAAATCCATTTTAACTTATTTTGTACCTGAAAATACTCTAAAAGACTAACAAAGACTCGAAAAACCGATGAAAATATGAGTCAAAAACCAATAAAAATGCAATACATACTACAAGAAAAATGCTCAATTTTAACGCGAAAAATGTGATATCATACATGTATAATAGCGAATTCACTATTGCTATGTCATCGGCAGCTATGGTAGGTTCGACATATATGATAGCACTGTTTTTGTATGCTACGATAGATCATATACAATAACAATATTTGAATGATGTTATTTACTTTATCATAACATCTCTATTTTCTTGTAAAAAGTTTATTACAATTCAAATTCCATGCTATAAAAGATCTTTCTAATATAGGAATTGGATATTGCTATGATATTTGAATCTTATTTTCCAAACTATATTGAATTATTATTATTATATTTATTTTGTACGAATTGACTTTATATTAAAAAAGATATTCAATAAATGATTTTATTAATAAAAAGTGTTAGTACTAAACACATAAACTTTAGAATCTGAAATTTACAAAGATTACTAGCATTCCTATCTATCACCTCTTTCTCATCCTCATTGATTCCTTGCTCCATATTTGATTTAACTTCTCGACAACACATTTGACCTGAAACGAAGATCTTGTGTTTCCCTATACGGAAAATGTTAACCTCCAGCAATGACGACGCATAGCCACATAGATCTCCTTATACAACATCATATATAAGTTGGACCGGTTAAGTCCAAGATTATCATGTACCAGCTGACTGGCAGTCAAAGTTATATATGTGGTTGATAAAAAGTCCATCATCTCATCTTGCAAGTTCTGTGGAAATATACAATAAATAACAAGAAAAAGCTTTAGAAACAAAACATATACAAGAGAAAAAGTCATATAGAAATCTTTAGCAGCTAAACAAATACAAGACAAAACATATTATAATTCACAACAAGACTTTCATAGAGAAAGATTTGCTCACTCAAATTAAAGAAGTGGCCAGAACCACTAGGGAGAGGCTCACCTTTCAACACTTTCCTCACTTAACCTTCATCACTACTACAACAACCCACAATCACAACAATGAGTTTACGAATCAGATTTCAAAATGAACAACCACAAAAAGGATGAGATTTATATTATCACCTTTGTGTGATTGTACTCATGACAAGAAACATACCTCAGTATGACCGTACTCATGACAAAAAAACATTTTATCATTCAATTAATAGCATTTTCTGTCATAAAGCAACATAAGAAACAACTCTTATCATATGATGATATAAGGAAATAACATTGTTTTGGGGATTAATGAAGTCAGATAGAACAACACAAGTACCTTTTTCTCTATGAGACCAGCAGTTCTGGATTGTTCATTTAGAAAGAATAGATCCTTCTATTCTTTCCCGAGTTTGAGCTCCTCCAATTCAGGTTGTCAATAGAATTATGTAACCATATACTGCTTCCGATGTTTTCTCTAATCTTAAAGACATGTCTTGCAATTACTGGTTTAAAGAATCTGTTACTTCTGAGCTGGTATTGAACTTGCTTTCTAAAAACCTTTATCCTTTCTAACTGCAGATACAATTAAGAAAAAAGAGATAAAGCCACAAATCTTAAGGTATTTCACCTTATGGCTATATGATCAAGAGTTTCAGTAAGTTGATCACATAGAGTCTTCGTGAAAGAAACTTTGGACTCCAATCCTTTCCAAAGCTTTTCATTTTCCTTTTGCCTAACCCTGAGCTTAACATTTTCATTAGAAGCGTTCTGCAGTTTCTCCTCTAAGGTATATACATGCCTTATTGACTTTTCACCTTACAATTCTGGACCATGGAAAAGTAGAATTTCTTTCAAATTTTAGGTGAAATATGTCTATGCCATTGAAACAAGAGATCTAACCTAACATCACAATAAAAAATATACGCAGATAATTTTCATTAACATAATTCTATCAAGATATCTCGTATACATATCAATACAAAATTTAAGATAACAAAAAAACATTCTCTGGACCCGTTAATGTTGAATCAAATTATCAAAGCAAATTCACAAATCAAGCATACATGTATACATCAGAAGACGATATAGAGAATTCTATGGAGGCAAATGAGTAATGGACTTAAGCCGCTTAAATGCAAATCCAATGGTGAGATTATGCAATGAAATCTAAATCCAACTTGATTTGTAAGGATCTTACAATTGAAATCTCAAAACAAAACTAATGACTACTAGTAATAAGATTCCAGATCAGTCGAAGCGATGAACACAAATAAATGAGGGAGAATGACAGGGGAGAGAGAAAGAGAGAGTTACATACAGGTGGGAAAGAGCTGAGAGGTAAGAGAAGAACAGAAGGATCTCAGAAGGTTTTAGCGAAAAAGCCTCCTTCTCCATGAACAGCTTCATCGGTTACACTTAGAATCAAAAATTGAAAAAAACACATTAGATTCTCTCTGTCTCGAGAACACACATTTAATAAAACGAATTTGACAAAATCATCTTTGATTTCTCATCATAGACTAGGACCCGAATACATGAAATTCACTGAGAGAAACGGCGATGAAGTGAAGAAAAATAGAGATAATCGATAAGAGAAAGGGAGATTTACAACGAAGATGAAGACAGAGACACGCAGAGAGTCTTATATTGGTTTATGCTCGAGCTAGAGAATTGAAGATGAAGAAGCAATAGGGACTCATTGTCGATATTGCATTGAGAGATAATAAAGATGGATTGAAGATTGGAGAATACTGAAGAAGTAGAGCTCCTCGTCATCATCGACTTCCGGTGAAGCAGGATCGTCAGATCATTTTTTTGGAATCTATCCTTGAGAGTGCTAGGGTTTCAAAGAGGAGAATAAGGAGGCCGTAATGATAAATTAGGGTTTGGAAGAGGAGGAGACGAGGAGGACAGTGGTATTTGAGGAGTAAGAGAGGAAAGCTATTGGAGGATTGGTGAGAAACGGAGAAGGAAGAGAGAAAAAGGGTTAAGGAAGATTATGTTGAACATGAGAGAAAACCCAAATTTAAGTTTTTGCCAAAACCAAAAAATTGCTAACTCATTTACACCCATTTCATGATTTATTTCGGCTTAGCATT
Organism: Lepidium africanum; assembly: GCA_900406405.1. NCBI lineage: Eukaryota > Viridiplantae > Streptophyta > Magnoliopsida > Brassicales > Brassicaceae > Lepidium > Lepidium africanum. Next base: position 115,557 of record OVAX01000068.1, on the reverse strand, counting down.
TTTAGATGTTATATATAATAGAGTACCACAATCTAGTACACACTCTGTAATAGCAGGTACGAAAACTGTGCTACTATAATATCCTTCTATTAAAGGGGAGGTCTTATTTTCCTAAACACCTTTTATTTCTAAAAAAATAACAAAAGCCCCATTCAATAATTGCATTTTAGTCCTTTGGTAGAAACCGTTTTTGGTGAGATTAAGTAGGTTATTATCTCCACTTCTCAGCCACGATTATTGTCGTTAATTATCTCCTCTCTCTTTTCTTCTGTATTTTCTCTGCATTCTCTTTCATTCTGAACCATTAAGCAAAGTGATAAGCCTTCCAAAGAGAAAAAAAGAGACCTTCAACTTTGTCTTAATCTCTTTTCTAAGTCTCTATTGTATCGTTGATAGAGATCATTTTCTCTTATTGATTGAAGCTATGGAAGACGATCAAGTGGAATCGATTGCTCTGGAAAATTTGACAGAGACGTCTTAGGTCGTCGCCAACTCTGTTTCTAATCAGCGTGAGATGGAGAGAAGTAAAATGAGGGATAAACTTGAAGTACCATCTAGAACATACAGAGAATGGACCATCTAGAACTCATTTGTTATCTTGCTATTTTTCACAGCCGCATATATTTTGTTGACTGAGAATGATGATGTTAAGGTATTTTTCACTTTTAAAATTTGATTCATTAATTTCTTATTATGTCTGAGTGGTCACAACTGATCTCCTACTTCTTTCATGAGTACCAGGTCGCAGACTTTGGTGTGTCTACACAATTAACTCCGACAATATCAAGGAGAAAGGTTCTTATCTTATCATGATAATCTAAAATTCTGACTTCTTTCTTCGTCATTTATTGTGTTTATGTTTAAGTAATTATAATTCTCCTCACATTATTACTCTTATCGCTGTGGCTTTGTGCAGTTTAGATCCCGTGGACTATGTCATAAATTTTCCAGCAGAGTTATCCATAGTTTAATGATTGCGATGTTTGATTATGTTGAGAGTTTTATGTCATAAGTGGTCATATGAAAGCTGAAGAATGACTAATTTTTCTTTATATCATGTTAAGCTTTTTCACGTGATATGTTTTAGTGTTATTATACAACTTTGTGGCTGCACTTGCTAATAGTGTAAAATTGACAGACATTTGTTGGAACACTATTTTGGATGGCACCATAAGTGATTTATAACTCAGAAGGTAATATCCATCTGCCGTAACTTCTTTGGTTCTTTTAGTTTATTATCCATTCTTCTTTGGATATTATCTTTTGTATGTTTTGTTGTTGGATTAGTCTTTTCCAGGCTGATATATGTTGGAATAACAATTATTGAGATGGCAAAAGGAGAGCCTCTCTTTGCTGACATTCATCCTATGAGAGTCCTTTTTGTCATTCCCCGGGAAAGCCCTTCTCAGGTTCAGTATATAATTTTATTTTTGGCACGCCAAAAGCTGTTTAGATAGTTAGAATTTTAAAGGAAACCTACCATATCTCAGTTGATCAAGTGAAAGTAAATTACTAATGTTATCCAAAACAAAGGTTTTAATGATCTTCCTGCAAAAGGTGCCATACTATTTTTCTCCTTTTGGTCGATTCCATGGGTAAGTTATGGATTTGAAATGAATGAAGTGTACTTGCGGGATAGGTGTAGATGCTAACCACAGAGAAAGAAGAGAGTGAACATGGAGAAGGTATAACAGAAATGTTGAAGAACGTGGCAAAATTTTCAAAGTTAGAAGAATTAAGTACAGTGGTGATGCTTAATGGAAAAAATGAAGTGGTGGTTACGAGAAAATAAGAGGGTAATTGGATCGTTAAAAAAAAACAAAGAGGAAAAATAATGTGACGCACAAACTTAATAAATAAAGCAATGACCATACTGAAAATATTTACAAATAAAAATTGTTTTCAGATATATGACATGAGCTTTAATAAATAGAGATATAAAGTTAATTATGCATTTAAGAAAATTTATCTATGTAAGTTTGGTCATACGTGGAATTTATATTTGTAATAGACAATATATTATAAACTTAGTTTTTTACTTCGTATTACAATATTTTTTTATATAATCCAAACTTTTAATTGTAATACAACTATATAAATTAATTATAAAAACAAACTATGTAATCCAAACTTTTTATGATTCCTCATGTTTGGGACATTGCTACAGCTCATTTCTAATCCTTTATATCTTTTACACTTTTGTTGTAAATATATCTCAATAATTAAAAAGGATGTTTTGATGTTTATGAGTACAACTTTATAGTTTTTGTCTGTAAATTTGAGTTTTTGTCTGTAAATTTTACTTTTCAAAATAGCGTCATCGTAAATATTTTGATGCACGCACTCTATTTTCTTGATCACATGGGCTTGAATCAAGTTAAAATGCAATACTTACATATCTCATGGGTTTATTAATGTTAATTTAAATAAATAAATAAGTTATTAAAAACTCAACCTTAATGATTGGTCAAGTTGAAATCGAATCGATAAGAACTGAAACGAAACTTTTTTTTGACATCTAATAGAAAACTGGATTAGCTTGGATTGAACAAACTAGCGAGTCTTTACATAGTTGGTGCTTTCTTTACATGTTACAGGAACATTATGTTATGCATGTCCAAGAGAGAAGTAAGAGTTTAAGACTACACTTTGGTGGTTCTTATGATTAAAATATATGCGGCTGTGAAAATAGCATTATGTATTTTTTACTCATGTATATTTTTTTTTTGTTGATAAATAAATTTTAAATTTCAACAAAATTTTTTGTGGAGAATGTAAGAAAAAAGGACAAGAACGATTGCTGCAGCAAATCAGGACAAATCCACCATCTCCTCAATGCTTATCGGAAAACAAAACAGATACACTGAAACCCTTAAGAGCCAAACCTACGATATGCAAATAAAGTGTGACCCTTTAATTCAATTCCGCAAAGCAGTTGGAGAAAGAATAACCAAACATATAATAAACAAATATAGTGTTTTTTTTTCCCTTGTGCGCAGGAAATGATGAAGAGAAAAGAGGAAGAAGCAGAAGTGGAAAAGAACATAAAGATTTGAGAAGGCAAAGAAGCAAGGGTTTTGGACTTCTCTGGTTCGTAAAGCATTGCATAATGACCAACTCAAACAAGCTTAAATTTTACCAAAATTTTTCTAAATTGATTCATTCTTTTGTTAATTTTATTTTCTTCAACTGTAACTAAATATATTATCTTCTTCCTCAGTTTTGACTTGCAGTTATGGGCAATTTTGTATCAATCTCAATTTACACATACATGGAATATTTTTTAAATAAAGAAAGTATTTTTGTTAATTAGTTGAATACTTCATAAATGTTGTAGCAGAGAAATACTGTTATGATATGGAATATAATTGTTACAAATTTCTGGTTTGGGCCTACTTTACTAAGTAAAAAGTTTTGGCATAGTATGTTGATTTATGATTATGTCCATAATTGAAAGCTGATACTTGCTTAATTTTTGATTATAAACAATTGACTGTAAATACTTTTTCCATATAGTAGGTTTATAGTTATAGTTAGTTGTTGTCTTCTGAGATTGTGTTAATTTGTTGAGGGTATTAGGTTCAGATTTCCATTGCTCTGATCTTTTTCCTGTTTTTCTGTTTATTAGTTTCAGCTGATCAGATTACACAGTAATATAATATAGTGATGGATATGTCTTGGTTTGGAAATAAATTAAATATGTTTTGTAATAATAATATAAGAATGTGATCTTTTGATGTTACTGAAATTTCCATGGCTTAGTCAACATGATATCAACCATTTTTTAAAATTTATTTATCTTCGAACATTGGCACGAAAATAATATTATTTATTTGTATTATATTATTGCCTAATTTGTTATTAGTTTTGTAAATCTTTTTAATGGTATGGTCTATTGGCTCGGTCAACTTAAAATTTAGTATTTAAATGAAAGTTAATGACAAATATGCAATTTAATTAGTAATAATAATGATATTCAGTTTGACCATTTTGATAAATATTATATTTAATTGACATTTTTCGAATTCATAACACAAGTAAAAATTTAATGATTTATTATATGCTAAATTGAAGATTAAGCCAAATAAAATACTACATTTTATAGAATTGGATTACAACATGAGGAGACTAACAATGGACATTAAAGATAATAACAGATGCAATCGATTATACAAACATAAAGAGGATAATTTGTAAGCGATCCTATTGATAAAACCAAATTCTACGGATCAAGATCTTGATATCACCTAGAGAGTTCCCGAACAAAATTTCGACAACGAGATTCCTACTAAAGACGATGACTTGACACACCAAGACAGGCTTCCTCTTGGAAAGATGAGTCTCACTGAAGATATTATCAATCTCTATAAAGACCTCTTGAGCTAGGAAACCAGACCAAACTCCAAATCAAAGGACTTAAGACATCAACACTAGATCCCAAAAAATTCAGAAACAAATAGCCGAAACCCAACAACTATGCTCCATCAAACCAAAGACAAGTATATCTAACGACAGAGGAAAATCTTATGAGAGCAAATTACTTGAACAAAAGACACGATCAAGTAAATTCCCTGTGCTAATGGAGAGAAGGGAGACTTACTCGACCCAAACCCAGCAGAGAGATCCCGGTAACTCCACGGCAGATCTACGACGAGAAAAAAGCTGAGGAAGCTGAAAACCTACAATTCAAATCCGGCGAGATCGAGTCTCACTAGAAGACTCAGCCCACCAAGAGATCCTTAACCACCAACGAGACCGAGACGGCACACCACAAACCCCAACGGTAAAGACATAGTCACCACCGTGGTGGATCTAGAGACACCAACCACGACAGCCACATAAGACCTTATGAAGCGATACAACGGCTATAGCGACACCTCCAGAGAGTCACTGCCAAACTCCACCCTCTGCTTTGGTTCCAAATCGAATCTCTCACCAACCTCCGAGAAAGCTAAAACATTAGAAAAAAATTTTAAAGCGCTATACAAGCGAGTTATAAGGAGTTGCCGATGCCATGAGAGCTAACGACGGCTAAGCTTCCGGCCGATTAGATTGAAGGTGGCTAGGCTTTGGCAAAGAAATCGCGAGTCGTGGTCTCAGAGAGAGATTTTTTGTGACTATTGTTCTTAAATGCCAAACAAATACTACATATGCAGTCTCAAATTATTACAAATACAAAAACCGATAATATCCTCTTATACAAACTAATATAAGCCCGCGCTACCAGCGCAGATACCATCCTAGTGTGCTATTAATGTTATTTTTTTGTAGTGACATCACTAGTCAACAACTATTCCCCTCATCTTGATTTTTGAATTCAATCTAGAAATTATTAACTATCTTCCATTTTCTTTCTGAGTTTTAGAATGAAAGGAGTCGGAATCATATCAAGAGAATTAGTTGAACCAAGCCTAAAAATTGGGGAGCCCCATCGAGATCCCTGTCTTGAGAGTGAAGAAGCTTTGTTTCTTACACACCTATCAATGATCCGAGAGATGGCTGAATGAGGAAGAGACTTGCCCTCATGAATCCTGCGGTTTCTCTCTCGCCACAGTTCGTAAATGAGTGCTTGCAATGCTATCAAAAGTGCTTTCCTGATCGTGCTATTGGGAGAGGAAGAAGGGAGCCAAGCTAAGATTGAGTTCCAATCAGATGATGTGCTGGAGATGTGAAGTTTTTGAAGATAGACGCCCATACTATAGAGGAAAATGAGCACTTAAAAATTAAGTGATCTCTTGATTCATTGGCAGTTGGCAAAAAGGGAGTATTCTATTATTACTTTTGAGGAGAGACTCATGTGAAATATACTACCAATATAGATGCTTTTAAATAGTTAAATAGGTGTTTTCACCATAAATCAACTCTATATATGGCGTAACTCTGTATTATATACACAATTTAATATTTAAGTTATAGATTAGATTTAATTTTTAAATGAAAAAAACGGCAAACAGCCGGTCAATCAGTTACCTTCATCCTCATGAGTCAGATATGCATTTGCAATATCATATGGCCAAATGGGTGCCATAACTTACTTAATATAATTGTATTTTATAAAATTTAAGGTATCAAGACAATTATTGTTCCCCTACTAATAAACATTCCCCAACAAATCCATTGAGATATTTTAATCATAACACAACCCAATTAAACAGTTTGCGTACATAAATTCTCTTGCCTCAAAGCACCAATTGATCACTAGTTAGAGGTTAAATAATTCAATATTACGTGGACCGTCCAAAATTCTTCCTTTGGAAAAATCTAAATAGAAAAACGAGTGGTAGATTATTTCCAAAGTTGACATAATAAAAGGAAATATCTCAAGTGGCTCGGTTCTTCCAAGGTATCAACTATCAACACGTTATGATTTTTATTTTGCCTTTAAACTCACACGGTGTGAAGTTTGACCCATTTAATAATGAATTTTTTTCTTTATTTATTGGGAAAGTGGCTTTGAATCAAACTTTAACATTAGCCAAAAGAATTAAATTAAAATAATAAATGAATCAAATAAGTGACACCACCATGACGACATTTTAGGAGTATAATAAAAGATTTGATCGTGAAATAGTGTCTTCATTACGTGTCTTTACAATTTGGTATTATTCGGAACCACTAATTAGATTCATTAACCCAACCTTTAATTATTGAAACTGAAATTACAATTAAATTACCGTTATTTTGTTAATAAATTTGAGTATCGTTCGGACACATATCTGTGTTCGCCGTTGTTTCCTTGGTTCTCTTTTTCTCTCTCATCTTCACGCTCTGTTGTTATATCTTTCTCTCTTCCCAATTCATCGTTTTTACTTAAAATTCAAAATAAAAATTTCAGTGAATCAATCTTCTTTTCTCTCAAGAACAGGTAAACACAGTTCTGTCTTTATCTCTCTCTCCTCTTCTCCTTCTCTTCTCTGTAATTTTGCTATATTTAAATTTTCAATCTTCTCTTTTTTCATTTCTGGTTTTCTTTTTGGTTACCGAGAACCTTCTGTTTATTTTTTTGTTTTCTCGGTGACCAGAATCGGTTCGTTTTTTCTTCTTCTTTTTAAATTCTGTAGATTTGTATCTTTGCTAATCAGAGTTTTGTGTTTTACAGATTTTTCAACGAGCTTGATCGATTTTAACTCTCTTAATTATCACCAAGATCTATGGCGGAAGAGCATCGATGTCAGACGCCGGAAGGTCACCGTCTTTGTGTCAACAACTGTGGCTTCCTCGGAAGCTCAGCTACCATGAATCTATGCTCTAATTGCTACGGCGATCTCTGTCTTCAAAAACAACAGCAAGCATCCATGAAATCCACCGTTGAATCCTCTCTCTCCGTATCTCCGCCGTCGTCGGAGATCACCTCGATCTCTTCTCCGATAATCCAACCTCTCCTTCAAAATCCCTCCGTCGAGGTAGAGGTAACAGCGAAGGCGGTGAATCCGACGACGGAGCAGCAACAGAGGCCGAATCGGTGCATGAAGTGTAGGAAACGGGTCGGGTTAACCGGATTCAAGTGCCGGTGCGGTACGACTTTTTGCGGGGCCCACAGGTACCCAGAGATCCATGGATGCACCTTCGATTTCAAATCGGCCGGTCGTGAAGAGATCGCCAAGGCCAATCCCTTGGTCAAAGCAGCCAAGCTTCAGAAGATTTGATTTCATCACAGCCGTTCGCTGCGTTGACCTTTTTACACGTCCCTAAAGAGATTTCCGGATTGTTGATCTCAGCCGTTCAATCAAATGGTCATTCATGTATAAGATTGATTAATGTATTTATCAAAGGGACACGTGTCATGTCGTTTTAAGATGAAGACGCTTTCGCTTTCCTTCATCTTCCTTAAATTAATTTTCTTTTCCTCAGAAGAAATAAGAATTATTCGACTTGGCTTTTTTAGTAATTTATTTGGAACTTATTGGTGTATGGCTTTTGCGTTTACAAAATTATTCAGAACCAAAAAAAAAAAANGTTTTAAAAATTTTTCAAAACCAAAAAAAAAAAAAAAAAAACACAAAAAACTAGTATAAATTTTCGTCTCCATCTTTCTTTTTCTTAGTTGACAATCAAGAACACAGTCCTCCACAAAAGAAAATGTTTATAAAAAATGTACACACTTAAAAATGAATTTTTATTTTTTTAAAGGGCCTGAAATTGAAAATTTTCAACTATTATATTATAAGTTTATCAATAATAATCGTGTACATAATTTATTATTTTTTATTTTATGTCTTGAGGGTATGGTGATTTAGAGCTCACCTCTAAAATGCATGGAACCACAATTTGATGATGCTCTACGACTTTCGAAGGTAACTTGATCTGCAATAACTGACATCTCGTCGTTGTTTCTATGCCACGACCATTGTGCTCGTTTGTCGTCTATAATTCTTAATCTCCCATGTCCAAAACTTGATTCACGGAATGCCGACAAAGGTGATTGAGGCTTCTTGAACCTGTATCGTTAATTTGCTTATTCCATTCATTTTAAGTAATCAGAATTATAAAAGCAAAACGAAAAGTATTTATATAAGAGGGTCAAGGAATATATAAATTAGATTAGTAATGGAAGGTGACATGCCTTGTAGCAAGGCCTTCTAGGTTGCCTCCGTCACCGATGGTTATGTGTATTGGTCCACATCGATCGGCCTTGTTTTTGTAAACCGGCTTCTGCATCATACATAATTTGCTAGTAATCAGTAAACTCAAAGAATCATTTTTAAAAAAATTAAAAAACATATTATTCAAAGTTACACAATTGTTGCATCATGTTATTTTTTTTTTTTAATTTCTCGTAATTTAAATTATATAAACGATTCTTCAACGTGTAATACGAAAGAGAAAGAGTTATCCCATGGTTGTAGTTGTGTAAACTATTTGTCTCTTTCTCGGCATTCATCGCTTTTATAATAAAAATATAGGGCGCTCTAAAATGTATATGCTGCCAAAACAATGAAGATAGTAGGTACTTACGAAACGTTCGTAGGTATGAATGTGGCCGGCAAAAACGATGTCTACTTGAGCACGATAGAGCAAACTCTCCAAAGCTCTTTTCATTTTCTTACCGTCACCTTCATGCGCTTTGTTTGTGCTGTACCATGGCGTGTGCATCACCACCACCAACCATGGCGTCTTCTTACGGTCAACCTTCCGCACACACACAAAAATAGAAGTAAAAAGATATATTCAAGAACAAAGGAAAACATTTTCTTTTGTCAACAATTAGGTCTACAAACTATTATCCATAACCCAAACCCTCAAACCTCAAACAATGTCATGCCGATTTTACGACAAAATTTGAACTTTGGTGAATAAAACCGTTGAAATGGACATTTAACCAAAAGTAGTTTTCCAATGAACAAAAATTGAACTGTTTTATTTTTAAGAATTTTTTTAAAAATGAGACTATCAATCTCCTGAGTTTGTAGTTATAGTCTCTGCATGTTAACTTCACAGATATTTATAAATAAAAAAGTTAATTTATATTTAAACTAGTCACCTTCCTTAAATCGGATTTTAGCCATCGGTACTGATCGGAGTGATAGTCAAAATGGGTGTAAGAACCAAGCATAATAGTGTGGACGCCAACTACATCAAAAGAATAGTAAAGATTAGACTGAGAGTGGCTCTCAGTATGAGGCATGAGCCATCGCGCGTTGTATGCCTTAAAGCTTATGTGTTCTTCAGTGATCGGGAAAGACTCAATTTCGTGGTTTCCTTCGGTGACCATCCATGGACGGGTACTAGCCAGTGTCTCTAAAAGACGCCCAAAGGAGTCCCAAAGTGGCTGGTGGGTGTCCGCGTATGAAAGGTCACCAGGAAGTAGGAAGACATCAAAGTCTCTTTTCGATATCTGATCTAGTGTTTTTTTTGTCCAGTCGGTTTGGCCTAGGTCACCTTCAGTTTCACATCAAAACCAAAATTTTGTAAGTCAACTAGAATAAACTGTTTCTTATCCATTATGTACCATAAAAATATAGAAGATCAACCTCAATCCAACCTAACCTAAGTCTATTTATCGAATAAATCAAAATTATTATATAAGAGATCGTTCATAACTCTGAGGATAGGTTGGGACAGAACCTTCTACATGGAGTAATAGGAGTAGACTAAAGACCACTACACCAATTTAACAAAGAAAAGAAAGGCCATTCATAACCATAATTAGAAATTCAACTCTAAGCCATTGGTGAATTTACATTAGGAATATGATTCACCTGCTCTCTTTTTTTTTTCTTAACAATTGAATCAACAAGTTGTGATCTATGATTTACCCCAAAACTTTACAAGACTTTATCATGGAGAGCTACATGATTTTCTTGAACCGAAATCTAATGAAAAAAAATGGCAAATATAGACAATTAATCACTTGAAACACTTTTCTACAATTCAAGTAATTTTTTTTATCGTATAATCTTCTGAAAAGAAATATATATTAAAAAAATAATAAGCTAAGACGTAACTTAAAAAGATTGAGATTTTGGAGTATACTTAAAAACATTCTAACTCCAACGGGAAAGTTGTGAGTAACTTCTTGCACGGATTGTGTGCTATTGCATAAAGATATTTAGTTCTATTTTAAAATATTTTTATAAGCATGACAACTCAAATATTCTAATTTCTGACAAATGCTATAAACTGCTTCAGATTGATTATAACATTTTAGGATTTCCTTCAACGAAACCTTTTTCTAAGATTTATATTAGGCCTGATCCGATCATGTGACTATAAGTACCAATCAGCGATTAACAGCAATATCTAACCCTTTCAAAACCTAATAAATAGAGGCCGAACTAGATTAACCCCCAAGACAGATAGTTGAAGTCATGATTATGCACTTTTTTTTGCCAGAAACGTATCCATCTATACTTTTTTGTTGAAATATGTTTAAGATGTAATGTAACTATCCTCTCTAAGACTAAAAGTAATAGGCAATAAGACCTTCCCTTTGTTCAAGTGTCCTAATATGATCTCCAATACAAATGAGATGATAAATAGTGAGAGAAAAATGAAGAAGAATGGATTATTGAAGAAAATATTACCAGCCACAGCGAATTCGATGGGGTAAGTGGATGGAGGAGTTTTGAAAGAAAACTCATCACCGTTGCCGCCACAACGGTAATAGTAAATGGTGTTAGGTTGAAGTGGACCAATCTTTACATTGTGAATCATGCCGGAAGTGTAGAAGAAAAATCTGTAAGAAGTGGATTCTCCGGTCTTCTTTTTGTTGTACCTTTTTGGACGTGTACCGTACTCCACCATAGATGGGACGTTCTTGTCCTCTGTGATGAATGTTACTCTCATGTGGTCTTTACCCGCCAATGATACGTGCACCTTTATATATATGATTTTAAATAGTAAATGCAACTTCATTGCAAATTTGAAGATAGTCGTGAGGAATTTGCAAAAGAAAAAAAAAAAGTGATGTGGTCGATTGAAAAACATAATAACCTTGTTGGAAAACTATATAATGTCTGTAGTTAAGTCGTATGCAAAGCAGATTCCATATAAAAAGGTTGAAGATGAAAACTTAATAGAAATAAAGAATGGGGTTGACAGTCTATTTCCACCTTAAAATTTTCATATAACAATAGATCAACCAATATTTAGACTCTCTCTGTAATTTCATTCAAAGTATACATACAAGGTCTAATTATACACAAAATTAGACAATAGCTATCGAATTCCACACATAGTATACGAAATCTATCCAATTGTACAAATTGCTAGATAATTATAGTTTTGTTGTAAACCAACAATTGGTTACGATATTAAACCATTAATTAACCAAACTTAAACCCGACCAAATCTAAAATAGACAACCAAACATGAGTGGGTTAGGATAAACATTGTCTATTTGAGATTTTGAGAAAGAGAATGTAAATAGAATGAACCTGTTGAGGATAGTGTTCTGGACGCCCATGAGAAACAATGAAGAGGGAACCAGGTGGAGGACGGGTAAAGTTCGAATCATAGTTAGCTTGGCACACAAACGAAAAGACGAAAATGAGAGTTAATATAATAAAGAGACCAAAGAATTTCATGTTCAAAGTGTTGATGTTGGTGAAGAAAAAGAAGTATAGGTGATGGATCGATCAATTATTAAAGATATTGTTGAATTCATGTTTTAGGTTTGTTTATTCAACTCGTCAAGTCACACAGTTTGTTTCGTTTCATTTGCTTATTGTTTACAGAAACAAAACTGAATAGGAAACATAAATACTCCTTGTGTTTCACTTTGAGATATTTTTAAGCTATTTTTTTATTGTTTCTTAAAGATCAAATTTTTAAGTTTTCTATGCAATTTTGTCAATTAATAATTATAAACTACGAAACTACAAATTTCAAAAATATTAATTGAATTTGTTAAATTACTATTGGTGGAGGCAAGTGACCTTTAACCTAGCTTTTCAATAGAGTAAATTAAGTAGATATACAAAAGAAGATTCAAAATGAAGTAAGTAGCACTTTAGTTTTCTTAATTAAATGATTGACAGTGAGTTATAAGTGTAATTACAATTATGTCCCCAACTCATTAATGTGCAGGTAAAAACTTTATTACCTGCTAATTTATTGATAACCTGATAACATATATATTATCCGTTATCTCATATAATATCCGCTAAAATATATATATTATCTGATAATATCTATGTTGTACACCAACATATATATTATCGATGTAACACATATGTTATCCGCTACCTAATATATTATCTGATAAAATATTTTCACACATGACTAACATATAATTTATATGAGTAACAAACTTATTATCTGGTAACACACTTATTATCCTATAATTACAAATATTACATGTTAATTATTTATTATCTCATAAATGAGTAATTGGTTCAGAAGTTTGAAAATTTTGTAGTGATCTCAATTCTATCACTAGCATTGTCACTCGGTTATACTTTGTTATTTGCTAACTTATATATATAGTACATCTTAATACATTTATGGTCTGATAACTTATATATATTAATCGGTAATACATTTATGGTCTGATAATACTTTTTTATCCAATAATATATATATTATCAGAAATAAAATTATAAATCATCTTCATCCAATTTTACTGAAATTTGAGACATCGAATATGGGTTTCGTGTAATAGTATCCCACGCGATATCGTTGCAGAAACCATTCATTATATTTTATTCCATTCATTGGAGTAACACATATGAGATATATTACCTGATAAAATATATGTTAACGCATATTGTATCGCTAACGTATATATTATCTGATAAAATACATGTTAACATATATAGTATAGACTAAAATATCTATTATATGTTAACATATTTATCGGCTGATAAAATGTGTATTTGATTAGTACAACTATTATGCGTGAATATGTATATTACGAGAATCTACGACTAATAGATATTTAAGTTAATATATTTATTATCTGATAACACATATTTAATTACCATATATATTATGCATTAATATATAGATTACCTTAGTAACAAAATTACACCATTTAATAGATGTAATAACTACAAAACTAAGACCACCATTATTGGTGGTCTTTAATAAATTTCTTAGATTAAATTATTAATAAAATAAGCAAAAGTGAGGGAGAGAATGAGAGAGGGTTTCTTAAATAAGAAACCAAAGAGTTGGGTTTCTAATGACGTGGCGAATTCTGATTAGTTGGTTGTGTTTTTATTTTTATTTTTTTTTCATTTGACAAAAAAAAAATAATAATAATAAAAAAAAGAAACCATACGGTTTCTTCCGATAATCTTGCCCTAGAGCACATAATAAAAGGAGATCACGTCTCATAACTAGCTTATTGGCCCCACACCAATTTGGTGGAGATTAATGACGTGAAACTTTAAGGACAAAACAATCATAGAAACATGAATAGAAACCTATTGCTAGTAGGTTTGGTATTCTCTTAATTATCACAAATGTTTTGTATATACAACCAAATTTCTCTTTTCAATATGTATGAAAATTTTTAAAATATCTAATAAAATGAATTGGAGAGTATTACTTATTTTCGGTAAACTCTCATGAGGGTAATTTTACTAAACGGACTAGCAAATGCAAAGATGTTCTAACTTTTCTTTTCCTTGTTCATATAATATGTTGATCAAGATTATGTATTATTGTAGCTTGTAGGTATTTTTCTATAGTTAAGATTATGTTATATAATTACAAAAATACATATTAAATACTAACAAAAAAATTTAAAAGATACCAAATATTCACTAATATCATTACAAGAAAGCAATTCAAATTTCGATTAGTTTTTTATTTAAAAAAGTATAATTAATGTTTGTGTGTGTCAAAATTCAACCAAAGCAATTTTCGACCAAAAGCTTACTACGAGTTTTACGAAAAGAAGACGGTAAGTCCAATAATCTGAAATCTTCTTTGATCTTACTATGTTTGCCTTTGATCCTTCTGAGTTTAGATTTTGACGGTGCTTTCTCTTCTTATATTGTTTGAGCAGTTTACTACTCTAATAGATAATGGAGATTTGGTGAAGAATGCAGCGGCAAATACTCAAAAAACACTGTAAACTCTCTGTTTCTGTTACTCTTGAAAATATATATAGAGAGAGACTAGGAGAGAATGTTTCTCAAAACGTGATAGCAAAAGACTTTGTCATACACCTATGTCCGACCAGCCCAAGTTGAAAAGAGTCCATTGCTTCCACGTCCTCCAATTCTGGACAATGTTGTTCCAATTGTAGTCCTGTCGTTGACTGACGATGGCGGCAAATCAACTTTTTGGGAACCTTCTTCTAAATGTGCCCATTATAATAAGAACGTGTACCTTGATGATGACAATGTGGAATAGGCTGATTTTGAGGCCTTAGTGGCGACCATAACTCAAGCTATAATGAAGTTCGCCATGATTGCAACGATCAATATGCAACTGCTCTTGTCAATTACCATTAATTACCATCAGGGCACCTCTAGCTCCGGTCCAAAGTTTTAGTAGAACTTTTAGCATACTCGCGATTATCCCATTGTTGAAGACTCTCATGGTGTGGCGATCATTCCAAGGCATTTCAGACCTCATAGCTGCGCTATCCCAAAGCTTCGTGACATGTCTGAAATGGTGAACTACACGGAAGCCTTGGAAGCTTTAGGTTATGTAAGAATTCTTTTTTTTTTGTTAATTCGGTCGGATTTGGTGATTATTCTCTCGTGTATGTCACAATTCCTTGTTTTATATAGGCAATTGCTGCGTTTAATAAGTGTGTTGGTAGCAATGAGAATAGCCAAATTTGAGGCGGTTCTTCTCTGTCAAGAAAAGAGCCTCCCAAAATAATCGACCAACTAACCTCGATCATCAATTTTTCTAATGAACATGAGACCAAAAATAGTGCTGAAATTCATAAGTTTTGTTCTAAGCTCGAAGCCACAGAGAACAAGATTTCTAAGCTCAAAGGCGTGCTTCCGCACGAGTATGAAGCTCATGAAACAACTATCGATGTTGTTGTTTATGCTGTTGTGGGTAATATAACCAAGGAGTTGTCGGCAAAGTACCGTGAGCGTTATAATCAACTGAAAGCAAGGCCTGGGAAACAGAAAGAAGAGATAAAATTAGAAATTAAGCCGACATACGTGGATACTTGTTTGGATGTCATTTGTGCGCTAAAGAAAGGTGGCTTGGATTTGGAAGCCGAGAAGAAGCTCGCTTGAAGGATCGAATTGATGATCCCAAGGTTCCAATGGAGTCTATGCTTCTAGAGATTTGCAAGGTGCTCCCAAAATTGGAGGTCACAAGGCAACGGGTTCGGGTGCTCAGGAAAATTGGTTTGCTTGAATTCAGATTACATATTATGGAGAATTTTCTAATATAGAAAAATAAGATTTTTCCATGGATTATTTGGCATTTATGGAAAGTGAGGAATGAGAATATTTTCTCGAATTTGGATAAGAATTTGAAAGAAATACTTAAACATGCTTAGTGTGATGCATCTGAATGGACACAAGCAAGGAAATACGATATCAAAGATACCCATGGGATTGTCAACTATGCTCTAATTTAGCATGAAATTGCACGTTCATTGACTTAGAATATTGGTTATCGGTGTTTTGTTGATGGATTATGGTAGGTGTCAGATCTTCTTTCACGATTAGGCTGGTTTGTTTCCCGGATTCAATAGATGCAGAGTTGTGCCTATTAAGAGAAATTAAGGCTTTTGTCTAGGGCCCCTTAGAAATATATATATATATATATTTTATAGGGCCTCCAAATGTTTATATAACATAATGGTTTGGGAGCCTTGCATATTACCTCATGTGTAGGGTTCGAACCTTGTAAGTAATTAAAAGAATTTTTTTCTTGTGAAAATCTAAAATGAATCAATATTGTTGTTAATTTCTTTTATCAACACATATATTTATTACAGTATAAAATTTTTGCATGAAATTTTGGTTCGAGTCAGGTTTATAATTGGGTTGAACCAGTAGAATTAATATTTTAACGTATTCAGGTAAAATCGGATATACCCGTTCTGACCCATATATATATATATATATATTTGTTTCTTGCACAAAGAAATTGCAAAAGTCGAATTGTAGTGAAGCGAACAAATCAAAACTCGTAATCGCAAAAGCTTACTACGAGTTTTTCAAAAAGATGAGAGTAAGTTCGTCAATCTTAAATCTTCTATGATCTTACTATGTTTGCCTTTGATCCTTCTAGGTTTGGATTTTGACGGTGCTTTCTCTTCTTATTTTTGTTTGAGCAGTTCATTACTTTGATGGATAACTAAGATTCGGTGAAGAATATAGCGGTAAATACTCAAAGAACAATGTAAACTCTCTATCCCTCTTACTCTTGGCAATCTATAGAGCGAGAGACTTGGAGAGAACGTTTCTCAAAATGTGAGAGCAGAAGACTTGATTATACACCTATGTCCAACCGGCCCAGGTTGAAAAGAGCCCATTGCCTCCACGTCCTCCAGTTCTGAACAATGTTGTTCCAATTGTGGCATCGACGTTGACTGGCAATTGTGGCAAATCAACTTCTCAGGAACCTTTGTTTAAATGTGTCCATGCTGATGAGGACATGTACCCTGATGATGACAACGTGGAATATGCTGTTTTTGAGGCCTTTACTAATAGTGACCATAACTCAACCTATAATGAAGTTTGCCATGATCGCAACGATCAATATAGAGGTGCTCTTCTCAATCACCATTAATTTCAGGACACCTTTAGCTCCGGGCCAAAGTTTCAGTATAAATTTTAGCATAATCGCGTATGTTACATTGTTGAAGACCCTCATGGTGTGGCGATCATTCTGTGGTATTTCAAACCTCGCGGTTGCGCTATCCTAAAGCTTCGTGATATGTCTGACAAGGTGAACTACACGCAAGCTTTGAAAGCTTTCGGTCATGTAAAAATTCTTTTTTTTTTTTGTTAATTCGGTCTGATTTGGTGATTATTCTCTCATGTAAGTCATAATTCCTTGTTTCTGTAGGCAATTGCCGCATTTAACAAGTGTGTTGGTAGCTACGAGAATAGCCGGAGTTGAGACGATTCTTCCTCGTCGAGAAAAGAGCCTACCACGATTTTCGACCAACTAACCTCGATTCATCAATTTCTCTAATGAACGTGAGACCAAAAATATTGTTGAAATTCATAAGCTTTGTTCTAAGTTCGAGGCCGCTGAGAACACGATTTCTATGCTCAAAGGCGTGCTTCCGTAGGAGTGTGAAGCTCATGAAACAACTATCAACATTGTTGTTTTAGTTTTTGTGGACTATCGCTAGTGCAAGGCTTGGAAAACAGAAAGAAGATATTAAATTTGAAATCATATCTACTTACGTGGATGCTTGTTTGGATGTCATTTGTGAACTAAAGAAAGATAGCTTGGATTTGGAAGCCGAGAAGAAGCTCGCTTGAAAGATCAATACTTGGATCTCGAGATTAAATGGCTGTGCAGCTTTGGAATTGAGTGAGGGTGAATTATCGGAGGATCAAATTGATGATCCCAAGGTTCCAATGAAGTCAATGTTTCTGGAGTTTCGTTAGGTGCTCAAGAAAATTGGTTTGGTCGAACTCAGATTACTTATTTTGGAGAATTTTTTAATTTAGAAACAGTAAGGTTTTCCATGTATTATTGCTATTTATAGAAAGTGAGGAATGAGAAGATTTTCTCGAATTTGGATAAGGATTCGAGAGAAATACTTCAACAGTCTTAGCTTGATGCATTTGAATGGACGCAAGCATGAAATCGCATGTTCATTGACTTTAGAATACTTGTTATTGGTGTTTTGTTGATGGATTGTGAAAGGTGTAAGATCTCCATTTATGATTAGGTTGGTTTGTTTCCTGGATTCAGTAGATCTATAGATAGAGTGTGCATGGGAGCTTGTGGATATAGAAGGAGTCTCTCAACATTGCATTTTGAAATTTAGGCGGTATAATGGGTGATGTTGTGTCTTCTTTCCCTCGACACAAAGGAAGTTAAATTGGTGACAGATCCTGAGGGAAACTTCGGAGGGAACCAGCTACTAGATGGTTCGATTAGTCTTTCGCCCCTATACCAGCTACTAGATGGTGACATGTGAGTTGATTGCGTTTATCTCTTACTTAGAAGATTTTGCAAGATTTAAGAATATTTATTTAGATTTTTTTTTCTTTTTATATAATTCCTAAATCCTTGAATCATGAAACGAATTTACTCGCCTGTAATAAAATCTATTTCATAAGTGTGGTTTAATTATTTTAATGAAGTTTAAGTTGACAAAAAAAGATAAGCTTATCTGTAAACCAAAATCTAATTAATTACCCAGGGAAACATCAACGACTATTCTATTTTCGAGTTTTGTTATGGTTTAAAACTTCATCTGGCCTAAAAACAACTGAATTTTGCCAAAAATCAAATTCAGAATCGCCAGTTTTACACTTTGTTCTAAGCTACTTTTACCACCAACCACTACTTTAATTGTATGGAATCTAACACAGCACTTCCGATCGGAAACACGCCGATCAAATGTTTTTCTTCTAGCTATATTCAAATGAACTTTTCTTACAAGAGTCTCACTTTTTTGGATTTGAACAACTAACCTAAAGTTAAACACAACCTTACAAAAAAAACTCACACGGAGCTGAGAGTTTTTCTCTCAAAAATACAACGCTCTCTCAATAATGCTCAATAAGGTTAGACGGCTCTGTAGCCTTCTGCACCTTATTTATATCTTTCAAGCGTAAATCTAGAATGTCTACAGATCCTGCAGTATTTGGCAACTTCCTGTTTTTATGGAAAGTTCACATAGCTCTGAAAATGGCAGTTGAGTCTTCGCCAATGACTTGTATACCTCAGCATCTTGTGTCCACGTCAGCTTGATGTTGACTCTGCTTCTGCAATATAATAACTTGTACACCTCAGCATTTTGTGTCCACGTCAGCTTGTTGTTGACACAGCTTCTTCATTCTTCACACAACACTTGTCTCTTCATTCCACACATCTTCAACTAGTGCTTATTTATCAAATTTCTATTTACTAAACTTCTTTCATAAATTTTTGGTGTAGACAAGTAGTTAATGAGTAATAAATTAATATTGATTGTACGTAAGTTAAGAGTGTGTCATTCAATCCTAAAAGCAATCCATGTTGAACCCTAAAGCAAAAGCACTCAGAACTTAAAACTCCCAATAAAATCATAAATACATTAAAAAAATTTACCAGAAAGTAATATAATTTATTACAAAGTGAATTTTGTATTCTAGGTGATCCAATGACTGAAATTGGTTTTATAATATAATGATCTAAAGCTCATCATTAACACGACCTGAAGAACAACACGATGATGATGTACTAAGATTTTCAAGCCAGACTTCATCAGCAGTAATTGAGTTTGAGTCGTTGTTTCTATGCCACGACCAATGTGCTCGTTTCTCGTCTACAATCCTTAATCTACCATGTCCAAAACTCGGTTCTCGGAATGCCGACAAAGGTGATTGAGGCTTCTTGAACCTATATTTCAAGTAATACAAAAAAATGAGGATAATGCAAATAAGGGAAAAATATAAAATGAAATATAGATTTATAATGAAAGGTGACATACAGTGAAGCAAGGCCTTCTCGGTTGCCTCCATCACCGATGGTTATGTATATAGGCCCACATTGATCGACCTCGTTGTTGTATACCCGTTTCTGCATCAATCAGAATTAGCCATCATCAAAAAACACAAGAGAATAATATTATTTCCAAAAAAGTTAGCTAGATTTTTGAAATTGTAGATGATTTAATGAATTTTTATCTAGAAAAAAACGAGGTTAAGAAATGGGAGACTTACAAAACGTTCGTAAGCATGAACATGGCCTTGAAAAATGACATCAACTCGAGAACTAAAGAGCAAAGATTCCATAGATTTTCTCATGCTATCTCCTTCACCTACATGCGCCATGTTCGTGCTGTACCACGGTGCGTGCAGCAACACCACCACCCATGGCGTCATTTTCCGGTCAACCTTTTTCCAACAAAAAGAATAACCCAATTTTCCAGAATTGATAAAAGTTATTGAATTTTGTTTTTGTTTTTCTGAAATGGTTCAAAATAAAATATATTTTAGTTTTTGTTTAAGTAATTCTATATAGAAAAACTAACCTTTGCTAGATCGGACTGGAGCCACTGGTACTGATCAGAATCACAGTCAAAATCGGTATAAGAACCGAGCATAACTATGTGGACACCGGCTACGTCAAAAGAGTAGTAGAGGTTTGAGTCAGAGAGGCTTTCGGTGTGGGGCATGAGCCACCGAGCATTGTATGACTTAAAGGTTGTGTGTTCAATGATTGGGAAGAATTCAATCTCGTGGTTCCCTTCAGTAACCATCCAAGGACGCTGGCTCGCGAGTGGCTCAACCAAGCGACCAAAGGAATCCCAAAGTGGTTGGTGAGTATCGGCATATGAGAGGTCGCCAGGAAGTAGAAAGACATCATAGTCTCTGTTCTTTATCTGAGATAATGTTGTTGCTGTCCATTCAGTTTGGCCTAGGTCACCTTTCATTTCACATCAAAAGCCAGTTATATAATGAATTTGTCGATCCAATTATTGATAAAGAAAAAAAGAGAATTTGACGGAGTTTACCTACGATTGCGAACTCGACAGGAAATGTTGAGGGAGGAGTCTTGAAAGAAAATTCAAGACCGTTTCCACCGCAACGATAGTAGTAAGTAGTATTGGACTGGAGAGGTCCGATCTTGACATGGTGGATTTTTCCAGATTGGTAGAAGAAGTATCTGTAAGAAGTGCATTCTCCGATGGCTTTTCCATCGTATTTTCCTGGTTGCTTACCGTATTCCACCACTGATTCAACTTTCTTGTCTTCTGTTATGAATGTTACTCTCATGTGGTCTTTACCCGCCAATGATACGTGCACCTTTATATTTGTCAAAGAGTTAGTAAAAACCCCACTATAAACCTCTAGAAATTACATTTACGGGATATTTTAATTTTGTTTTTAAAAATATTTAATAGATGTTAGAAATACTTATAAGTACTGTCCTATCTAAAAAATAAAAATACAGAGAACTGATAATTAACAATACGTAATGTAGATTAACAAAAACAAAATTACATAATCATCAAAGCATGGATCAACAAGTCCCGACTCATAAGGTAAAACCAATCACTAAATCCCTTTTTTAAGTTATTATAATGCAGTGGGTAAGAATCGAACTCTGGTGCCAAATTATTAGCTGGATTATCCTAACCACCAGACTGAGAGTAATTCGGCATCTGACATAATAATTAGTAAAGTAAAAAACGAATATCTCTTAATAAATAAATTCTATATAGGGCCTGATTGGAATTGCTTTCGTTTTTCTGCTTTGGAAAGCAAAGATTTTTAAAA
Source organism: Lepidium africanum (assembly GCA_900406405.1). NCBI lineage: Eukaryota > Viridiplantae > Streptophyta > Magnoliopsida > Brassicales > Brassicaceae > Lepidium > Lepidium africanum. The sequence goes on along the minus strand of OVAX01000068.1, from coordinate 93,727 downwards.
TTAAACCAATCAAAATTTAGAATAAAAAACAAACTAGAATATATTGCAAAGATTTTTGTTTTCAAAGCTGAAAAACGAAAACAATTGCTGATCGGGACAGTTTGTTGAGGATTGCTTTTGTTTTATTGCTTTGAAAAGCAAAATTTTTTGCATGATACTCTAGTTTATCTTTTACTCTAAAATATGATTGGTTTAATTTCAATCTTTTACAAAAAAATTTTACTTTCCAAAACCGAAAAACGAAATCAATTCCAATCAGGGCCATAATAATTACAAACTACTGTTTGCTAAGCCCAATTAATTAACACTTAACAGACATACAAACTTAAAATAATTACAACGCATCTGTTGATAGGATAAACAAGATCTAAGAGTTAACGTAAAGTTAAATATCAAAGCGGGGATAGCTCAGTTGGGAGAGCGTCAGACTGAAGATCTGAAGGTCGCATGTTCGATCCACGCTCACCGCATTATTGTTATTATTATTATTTTTATTTTTTCTTTGAAAAAAATGTAAAATGTCATGTCAGTAGAAAAATATGCAAAATTAAGATTTAAGAAAATAGTCTAAGAGAAAACATAAATCAGTCATTCAATCTACATGAATGCAAATACATATTCCGTGTTCCAAAAGAAAGCCGAAGATTATAATCGTGGGGATATTAAAAAGAGGGCAATTTTTTGATTGAAAGCTATCTATAGAAAGCTGTTGTGGAAGTCGGTAGAGATTAAGTGAAAGATCATCACCTGTTGCGGATCGGATTTGGAACGGTCATTAGGGACAGAGACGACTGGACGAGGTGGTTGGCGGCTGAGTTCCGGCTCATCGGCAACAGATACGAACGGACAAAGGAACAAAAGAGTTAAACTAAGAAAGACACCAGAAAGTTTCATCATGAATTGTTTAAAGAGTAAAAACTTGGTGAAGAGAGATTGATAGATGTTTTCAGGTGTTGTTTATGCTTTATACGTCTCGCTAGCCATCGCGTCAAGTTACTTCTTTTCCTTTTTTATAGTTTTAATTCCAAATATATCATAGACTCTGTCGTGAGCTTTGCTTGCAGCTTTCTTTATCTTTCGATAACTTAATGGAAATTAATTACAAGGTCAATGCTTGAATTGTTTAATTATAACGTTTTCGAAACCATAAAGAATTGAACCAAAGACATACTCTCTCTGTTTCACTATATTTGATCTTTTAGGTTTTTTCACACAGTTTAAGAAATCATTAAATTTTATATTTTATCTAAATAAACATGTTTTATTACAAATTCCAAAATAATCTAACCAATCACAAATCAATCTGCAGAATTCAAAAGGTCAAAAACACTAAAAATACAATAAATTTTGCATAGAAATCCTAAAACATCAACTAATATAAAACAAAAAAATTCTTAAAACATCAAGTAAAGTAAAACAGAGGGAGTAGTAGTAATAATAATTAAAACTGAGATGTTTAACATGAAGATTCAAATCTTGTGTCGATAGTGGCATTATAATGCAACAATACTGTTAATACAGTAATTAACAGATAATCTCGAGATCTGAAGAAGTTAGATATGTTGTTGGAAACTGATTAAATTTGAAATAAAGGATATAAATGTAGCAATTACGATATATACATCGAAGTCAAACTGAATAAAGTAAGTAACTTTGCGTACAAGAAATAGAATGAAACCATGAATATATTGTAGTAATTAAAAGTGCAACAGTGTTAAGATTATGGTATAAATTGTATATTGAAGAAATGGTCCATTGTTTTCCAACGTCAGTGAGTGAACCATAAAGCAAGAAGCCTTAAAAACCACATACTAGTAATATGTTCGTATGTTTGGTATTCGTAATCAACGGCGAGAATATTTATGCACAGATAGATGGGCACGTGTCGAACAATGAACAAGTGAGAAAGAGTAAAACAAGTCATCCAAGAAGGAACGTGCGAAGATGTAGAAGATGAGTCATGCCATGTGGCCACGTTGCATAGTCCATTTGGTCCTCAACGAATATGCTTTATGGATTGATAGATAATATGCATAAATTTTTCATGTGAATTACGTTACGTGTTTTAGATTCCGTGTACGGACCGTGGAATTTTGGAATCGAAAATAGCATATACCATTGTTTCATTCCACACCATTTGTATTATCGTTTACTCTCAAGTCCACAATTGTCCCAACATTAATACACTGTTTGTTGCTCTTATTTACGTATAATAAAAAATTAAAAATTAAGCATGATATAGTGATTAATTAAAATTTGTATCAACCATTTTCATATTTAAATTTTACAACAAATATATGTAAGTTTGATTGGTGAAATTGTAATTTTACAACTTGCTATAACCACGTTGTAAAATGCCATCTGTTTCTAGACGTTTAGATATTGCTATCTTACGTATAACTGTATATACAGATCATAGTGGAAAAAAAATAGTTGTGAACGAAATGTAAAGCTTAGTGAAACAATAACCACATTATCTGGGTTGGGATATCTGAGAGTTTATGGGCTCATTAAACTCAGTAGCCCCAAACTAATTTTCACAAGCCTAAAAGATATGTTTTATATGTTTTATAATTTTTTCTTTCATTTACTCTGCAATTTCAATACACTTTTTATCCTTTTTCACTAATAGTTTGATCCATTCTAGCATAATCGAATACAACTTTGGTTCATATGACCCAAGAGTCATAAACATCCTAGCTATTCGATCAGCGACTTTAATCCCCTCTCTTCCATGGAAACTGATTAAAATATCTTATATAAATTTTAAAAATATATTTCTAGAACAAATTCATTTGCTTTTATATTCCTGGAACATGTAGCTATCTATCATTAATTTTTTCTTGATTATTTTCTGAACTTCAATATGTTCACCTACTTAGAGTCGTGGACCACATGACAATTTACACTCTGTATCCCATATTTCTGATATGTTTAAAATACTATATATATATATATATATACAGTAAATGGTATATGGTGAAAAAGGTGAAAAAAATAATATTTTAAGAGAAAGTTTAATTAGAATTTGAAGCACAATAATTAAAAAAATGTAAAGAAATAGGAAAAAATAAAAGTAGGGGACAATGTTATGAAGAGATTGGGTCCCCTTAACTTTCCTCAATTTCATATTAGTAATCCATACGTACAGTGGTATAAGTGGCAGCCTCTGCACCCATATATATATATATACATATCTATCTTCTAGATTCTCATTCTTTCCAATCCCAATACCTGATAATTCAGTGGAGTCTTCTTTACCAGTTTCTATATATATAAAAAAAGGTTTTGGTTTCACAAAGAAAGTGGAAAAATTGATATGCATTTAAGAGATAAATCATGGATATATCTGGCGATTATGTGTTTTTCATTGTTGATGTGTTCAAATGAAGCAGTGGTCTCATATGATCATAAATCTTTAATCATCAATGGACACAGAAGAATCCTTCTGTCTGGTTCCATTCACTATCCAAGAAGCACTCCTGAGGTATTTTCAAATATATGGAAGCTTTTACAATTCGGTAATCTCCATTTATACAATGCAGTCTTAATTTGGTTAAAAACTTTCATCACACAATTCCTTTTGTTTGTATTGAATAAGTTAAAAAGTAGAAAGTTGTGGATGTTATATGGTGTATGCAGATGTGGCCTGATCTTATACAGAAGGCTAAAGAAGGAGGTTTGGATGTTATACAAACTTATGTTTTCTGGAATGGACATGAACCTTCTCCTGGAAATGTAATTTTATTGATCATTTCAATATTTGTCTTACCTTACTGATCATCTATATATCTCATATAAAATGCTTAATGTGTTCCATATTTTTGCTTGGTTTAGTATTATTTTCAGGATCGGTATGATCTGGTTAAATTCACCAAACTGGTGCAGCAAGCTGGTTTATATCTTAGTCTAAGAATCGGTCCATACGTTTGTGCCGAGTGGAATTTTGGGTTTAATAAACATAAACTTTTGCATCTTTTCAACTTTTACAAACATATATTATTATTATTATTATTATTATTATTATTATTATTATTATTATTATTATTATTGATTTATGATTTTTTCAGGGGAATTCCGGTTTGGCTCAAATATGTCCCTGGTATGGTTTTCAGGACAGATAATGAGCCTTTCAAGGTACAAAGTTTTAATACTTATCAACTTCATCAATCTTGTTTATTAATTATATGAGAATTACAAATAGTGACTCGATGTGATAATTTAAAAAAGGTTGCAATGCAAAAATTCACAAAGAAGATTGTGGATATGATGAAAGAAGAAAAGCTGTTTGAGACTCAAGGAGGACCCATAATTCTCTCACAGGTCTGTATCTTCTTTGTCGAGTTAATTTGATACAAAATAGAATAATATAAAATTGTGAATAAAGATAAAATGAACAGATAGAGAATGAATATGGACCAATGGAATGGGAGCTAGGAGCAAAAGCAGAGGCTTACACAAAATGGACAGCTCAAATGGCATTGGGACTATCCACAACTGTTCCATGGGTTATGTGCAAGCAAGATGATGCTCCTTACCCTATTGTACACTTCCTCATCTTCCATTCTTATTTAACTTAATTCTACATATATCTTATAATTAGCATGTTCTCTTTTGGTTAATTTTGGTTTACATATTAATTTATTGAGTATGGTTGGGTTTCCATGTTTAAATTTTGCTTTAGAACAAAACAAATTTTTCATTCGATTTTTTTTCTTTTCGGATTGATGAGTTTAACGTTTGGTAATTAGTTGTTGAGGAAAAGATCCGGTTACAACTTTTACATTTTTAGGTTTATATGTTATTCGGATTGAATTATATATCATTTCGTCTTTGTCGGCAATTAGATATTTTTTCGATGCAAAAGAAGATATTTATTACTATTATTTTGTCACTTTTTTGGTGTACTTTAGAACGTTTATTATTCTATCCATCTCATTATAAATAATGTTTTTAATTTTCAATGCATAGTTAATTATGTTTTTATTTGTTTTAACTATTTGTATTTTGCAAATTAATTTCTAATTGGTTGAATGATCATTAAATAGATTAAAATAATATTTTTAAATTAAAAAAACTAAAAATTAAATAATTTTTTAATCTATGTCCCAAAACCTAAACATAACTTATTTTTTATAATTTAATACTATGTCATTATTTCTTTCTTTCCTTGGTGGGTTACTTTTTAAAAAACTGATTGGCCTTTTATTTTCGTTATTTGATGTCTTTTTCCATTTAATTAGATGGGGCCACCGGCCAAAAAACAAAACTAATCCTTGAGGAAAACTTTATTCAACTTTTAAACTTATCATTTTTACCATAATTCAACTTGGGAGTAAAATATATTGAATGTTAACTGTTTTTTTTTTTTCACTTTTTTTTTGTACAATAGATAAACACATGCAATGGATTTTATTGTGAGAATTTCAAACCAAATTCAGACAATAAGCCGAAATTGTGGACAGAGAACTGGACTGGTTGGTAAGTCAAGAAGCAACTCAATTTTTTTTCAAAACCATATTTTTGTGTCCTTTCGATAATGATTTTTAATAAAATAAGGTACATTAGTAATGTGTTTGGATGATTTCTCAGGTTTACGGAATTTGGAGGTCCTAGACCAAACCGACCAGTCGAAGACATTGCGTTCTCCGTGGCTCGTTTCATACAGAACGGTGGTTCTTTTGTGAATTATTATATGGTAACTTTATTTATTTTTATTAAATTCAGAAATATTCAAAATTTAATATATGGTTTTAAGTTAGATAAGAAAAATGCTTCAATCCACAGTACCATGGAGGGACCAATTTTGATAGAACAGCTGGTGTGTTCATCGCCACAAGTTATGACTACGATGCTCCTCTTGATGAATATGGTTATTAATTTCAGTCACCTTTAATTCTAAATAATTTAATCGACTAATCTCTAACAATTTTTGGGGCTTCATTTAATTTTATGTGTTGAAAGGATTACAAAGAGAACCCAAATACAGTCACTTAAAAGAGTTGCATAAAGTCATCAAGCTGTGTGAACCTGCATTGCTCTCTGTTGCTCCCAAAATTATATCACTCGGCGTTAAACAAGAAGTAAGTATGCAATTTAACGAAATCAAATGCAATATTGGATATAAGAAGCATACAAAAATTCAAACATTTTGTCTGTTATATTTTCAGGCTCATGTATTCAAGTCCAGGACTTCTTGTGCAGCATTCCTCTCGAACTATGACACAAGTTATGCAGCAAGAGTTATGTTTGGGGGATTTCCTTATGATTTGCCTCCTTGGTCTGTCAGTATCTTACCAGACTGCAAAACCGAGTATCACAACACTGCAAAGGTCAATAAGTTACTAAATAAAAGTTATAATCAGATAAATTGGATAAATCTGACGGATATGAAAAGTTAAGCATCTTCACATTATGGGAACGTATATATTTGAAGGATTTTAGGGTCGTATTTTACATGTGCAAGTGGTACACTGGAAAAAAAAAATCAATTTACAAAATTATTACTACTATATAATAACTCAGTGTGTATCAGATAGTTTAAGGTGGTTATGACGTTGTTTGATCTTGACCTATCTATGTGTTGTTTTTGGTTTTAACCTATTTATGTGTTCTTGATTTTGAATGTTATAATGTGATATAGATCCGTTCTCCAACCATACTTATGAAGATGGCACCAACTAGGACGCGACTCTTTTGGGAATCGTACAAAGAAGAGATCCCTTCTTCAAATGACGTTGGAACGTTCGTTAAAGATGGTCTTGTGGAACAAATAAGCATGACCAGAGATAAAACAGACTATTTCTGGTATCTTACGGAGTGAGTAATTATGAACTCTCTTTTGACTTGTGAAGTTTAGATATTTTGCTTATTTACTAATCACCCTTGGTTCTGTCTGACATTGTTTTGCGCTGTTATACTTTAGCATTACAATCAGTCCTAATGAGAGGTTCCTGAAGACTGGTGATGATCCTCGTCTTACCATTTTCTCAGCTGGACATGCTCTTCATGTATTCGTTAATGGCCAGCTTGCAGGTTAGATAAGATAAACTTAAAGGCCAAACTTTCATCTTTTGTTATAATAAAAATGTGAAACAACGCATGTTTTTTTTTTTTTAGGAACTACTTATGGAGCACTGAGCAACGTGAAGCTCACATTTAGTAATAAGATCAAATTGCACGCAGGCATTAACAAACTTGCTCTGCTAAGTACTGCAGTGGGTCTTCCGGTTAGTTCTGAGATTTCTTGTCGATAAAATATCTCACATTGCGAATAAAGATGAATCTAGCAAGCATAATAAAGATCATGAGTCAACCCATTAATTTGAATTTGGAAAGTTATGAATTATAAAAGCTTCTTTTGATTCTTTCTTCGAGAATAATTATGTTATGAGTTTCATGATCTACATTATCTTTTTGTAGAACGCTGGTGTGCATTATGAGACTTGGAATGCTGGTGTTCTAGGACCAGTAACATTGAATGGAGTTAACTCTGGAACATGGGACATGTCTAAGTGGAAGTGGTCCTATAAGGTTCTCTTTGGACAAGAGCTTAATGAATTTATAACTATTATCGAATCTTTATACTAAACAACAATAAACTTAACGTGTTTCTTATTGTTTGTTTGTGATTGAATTAGATTGGTAGTCGAGGTGAAGCTTTGAGCCTTCATACCACAAGCGGGAGTTCTTCCGTGAAATGGACAGAGGGATCCTTTGTGACCAAGAAACAACCCTTGACCTGGTACAAGGTACAAAATATACTCTCTGTTTGGTTAAGATAGAGTAATGAAACTAACTAGTGTTTTATTAATTAGGTCTCATTGAGATTCTTAATCTTGTTCTATATGAGTCAAGAGTCAAGTCCATATTTGTCTCTATTGGCAGGCTTCTTTTGATACACCGAAAGGCAACGAACCACTGGCTTTGGACATGAACACAATGGGGAAAGGTCAAGTTTGGGTAAATGGACATAACATTGGACGCCACTGGCCTGCGTACACAGCTCGTGGGAACTGCGGACGTTGCAACTATGGTGGAATTTACAACGAGAAGAAATGTCTTAGTCATTGTGGAGAACCTTCTCAAAGATGGTGAGGAACAGAAGGAGCATTTTCGTTCTCTTTCTCCTATTATATTCTTCTAAAATCTAATTCATATGCATGTTTCAGGTACCATGTGCCTGGGTCATGGCTAAAGCCGTTTGGGAACCTTGTAGTTGTGTTTGAGGAATGGGGTGGTGATCCAAGTGGGATCTCCCTTGTCAAAAGAACACCCAATTAATGCTTCTTACTTCCATTCTTTCTCAACATGCACTATCTCTTTGTGATTGATTACAAAAGCATTCATAGATTGTATACATATAAACTGCAATTATTTTGCTCATTTTGGAAGAATGTTATATTTATTCTGCCCTAATATCAATGTACTTCTTCAAATATATAAAAGAATATTAACATAATAAACCAAAGAAGGGAATCTTTGCTAATAGTAAAAAAACTTTTGTCAGACATTTAAGCATTGGATTAGTCAAGTATGGGGTAATAATAAATTTCTTATGTACACAATATATGAACTTGAGTTTGGCATTAATCTAGATAAATAAAAGATGTGTGGGCATGCCCCATGTGGGTCGCAAACGAGAGAGTTTTGTATTGATCCACCTCTGAGCTAAAGCATCAAATAAGCTGAAGCATGGCTCGTTCTTTATTCAGGACCGCTAAATTCATAAAAAGATCACACACACACGTGTTTCCCGTTTCCCTTTATTAGACCATTTTTGAACTCTTTTGTTTTGTTATCCACATTTCCGGTAACGACAAAGAAGAACGATTCAATGTAAATCCATCTCCATACTCTATTAATAATATTCAATACACTTTAGTCAATTCATGAACCTAATTGTAATACTAATTACTGTAGTATTATTGTTTAAAGTCATATATGAGTCTTCCTTAACTTAACTTGGAAGACTCCTTAAAAATCTAAAATCATTTTCACTTACGTTCTAACGATCATAAACAAAGCATCTTGGTTGTGGGTTTCGAAATCCTTCTTCTTGGGTTTCGGATCTTTGTTTCGCAAACCCTTCAATTTCTGATCTTTATCTCTTTCAATCCGTTTGGTTAGTTGAGACCCAAGGAACTAGATAACCATGGGGAAGGAGAAGTTAGGGTTTTTTACTCTCTCGTTTCTTCTGATCTTGACTCTAGCACTTGGTAGATTCGTGGTGGAGAAGAATAACCTCAAAGTTACATCACCTGAATCGATCAAAGGTATTTACGAATGTGCCATTGGGAATTTCGGAGTTCCTCAGTACGGTGGTACTTTAGTCGGCACCGTCGAGTATCCCAAGTCGAATCAGAAAGCTTGTAAAAGCTATACCGATTTCGATATCTCCTTCAAATCTAAGCCCGGACGTTTACCCACTTTTGTCCTTATTGATCGTGGAGGTTCGATTTTGATATCTCTTTAATTTAATTGTTGTTTAAGTTGTTTCCTTAAATGGATTGATCAGTTAGCGTTCACATCTGGAAACTATCTGTTTTTGTTCTTCTGATTTGATTGAGGACCTGTATTTTGATTTGTGTGAACACAGATTGTTATTTCACTCTGAAGGCATGGATTGCTCAACAAGCTGGAGCAGCAGCCATTCTTGTGGCTGATAACAAAGCTGAGCCATTGATTACAATGGACACACCTGAAGAAGATAAATCCGATGCGGATTATCTGCAAAAAATTACCATTCCTTCTGCTCTCATCACTAAATCCTTGGGAGACAGTATAAAGTCTAAGCTAGCCGGTGGCGACATGGTCAACATGAAACTAGACTGGACTGAGTCGGTTCCGCATCCAGATGAGCGGGTCGAATACGAGCTCTGGACTAATAGCAATGATGAGTGTGGGACGAAGTGTGATACTCAGATTGAGTTTCTCAAAAATTTCAAAGGAGCAGCTCAGATTCTTGAGAAAGGTGGGCACACTCAGTTCACGCCACACTACATCACCTGGTACTGCCCTGAAGCTTTTACCCTGAGTAAACAGTGCAAGTCTCAGTGCATCAACCATGGAAGGTACTGTGCGCCTGATCCTGAACAGGACTTTACAAAAGGGTATGATGGAAAGGATGTTGTCGTTCAGAATTTACGCCAGGCTTGCGTCTATAGAGTGGTGAACGAGACCGGTAAGCCTTGGATTTGGTGGGACTATGTGACTGACTTTGCCATCCGCTGTCCAATGAAGGAGAAGAAGTACACCAAAGATTGCGCAGATGAAATTATTAGGTCCCTTGGTAAGTATTCACTATTCCCATGGTCTTTGCTTTTGTGATTGATAGCCATCAGCTCACATTAACAAGCTTACTATTTTGAATCCTTATATATACCAGTTGGTTATTTTGTTACTTTTAAGTTGTGCATTTTCATCCTAAATATTCTGATGGCTAATTTTGGAAAGAAAAAAAAAATCCTGTTAATATGCATTCAGGCATTGATCTCAAGAAGGTCGACAAGTGTATCGGAGACCCTGAAGCAGATGTGGAGAACCCAGTTCTTAACGCAGAGCAGGAGTCCCAGGTTTGTTTTTTTGTAACTAATTGGCTCTTACTCTTCTCTTATAGTTAATGTTTTAAATTTTTCATGTATTCACCATTCCGTTTTTTGTTCTTGAAACGAGCTTATCTCAGATAGGCAAAGGTTCTCGAGGAGATGTGACTATACTCCCAACTCTTGTCGTGAACAATAGACAATACAGAGGTATTGGGAAAATGTTGGCGTATCAGTTTTTCCTCCCTTTCTACAGCATCTTACTTATTGTTTTGCTAACTGAACTATCTGTTATTATTTAGGTAAATTGGAAAAAGGGGCAGTGCTCAAAGCTATGTGTGCAGGTTTTCAAGAGTCAACAGAACCAGCTATCTGTCTTACTGATGGTATTATCCATGACATTTGCTACTGTCTTTTAATTTCATAAACCATATGTCTCTAAGTTCTCTTCATGGGCCTATACATAGAAAAGAAAAATAGTTACTTCAAAAGTTGCATTGGAGACTTGGAGTTGTCCTTGGGTTAGTTTATCTATTTTCATGGAGAGATTCAGTGACGAACTTCTGAATTTTGCAGATTTGCAAACTAATGAATGTTTGGAAAACAACGGTGGATGTTGGCAAGACAAAGCTGCCAACATTTCTGCCTGCCGGGTATCATTTGTGCTTTCAATTGCATTACTTTTATCTTACTTCGGTTTGGTTGTTGTTACTAAGTCTGATTTCTCGCTTCTTCTTTTTAATCTTAATCGGCATTCTAGGATACGTTTAGGGGAAGATTGTGTGAGTGCCCTACTGTTCAAGGTGTGAAATTTGTTGGTGACGGATACACCCACTGCAAAGGTACATACATTATTTATGTCTGTAGCTTGACATGTTTTGTGTGGAACAAGATACAGAAGAATGCCATAGCCTCTACGTAGGTAGTCTATTTTGCAAGTATTAGATTCCTGGTAGTTCTTTGAAGAGATTGAATGAATGAGTACTCAAGGAAACTTTTCTCCCTTGTGGCTATTTTCTTGGGTTCAAACATGATTTGTTGTTATATACCATCTGCAGTGATGGTACCAAGATTGAAAAATTAACTTGTTAGAACCATTCTCCAAAATCTTTCTGTAATTAATATTTAAACTTGAAGGAATTTCAAGATTGCTGTTTTTGCCTGCTTTAAAAAGCAATTTTGGGTCTACATATTTTATATTAATAGTAAAACACAAGCTGTCTTACTATAATCTCTGCTAAGGTACCTATTTTCTGTATTTGGCAGCCTCTGGAGCTTTGCATTGTGGTATCAACAATGGAGGATGCTGGAAAGAAACCCGAGGTGTCTTCACTTACTCTGCTTGCATTGTAAGTATTTCATCTTCTACGTCAATGTTTAAATTCCGTCTTCTACGTCAATGTTTTACCTAAAATAAAACTTCGTTGGGTTTTGAATTGGATTTTTCAGGATGATCATTCAAAAGATTGTAAATGTCCAGTTGGATTTAAGGGTGATGGAGTAAAGAGCTGTGAAGGTAATTGTTAAGCAATATTTAATGGCTTCTTAATCTACTTGCATATTACAGTAGGCATGTGTAGCGAAGGACTATTAGCAAATATCTATATCAAATTGACTCTACTACATTGTTATTTACTTATATATATGTAGAAGTGGCCTATATGCACATAGTCTTCCTAGAAGATATATAATGCTAATATATGTTACTCCCTTCGTTTTAAAAGCTTTTGGAGGCTCTCTCTAATAAGAATGCTAATTATCATATTTATCCTTAAATTTGGATTTGTTACTCTTGAAATCTGGCCTATTTATATTATGTAATCAAACAATAATTTCTGCATAAGGTTGTTTTAGAAATGTCAAAGGATTTTGCATAGAAACTTGTAACACATTTATCTCTGAACCTTTTATATTTTCCCTATAAAATCTATCTTAAGCCTAAAACAGCTGTTTTTAAGAATCTGAGGGAGTTTACAAGCCTCATATGTTAATATTAGTAATTGTGGAGTAGCTGTGCTATATATATATGCATTATATTACCCATGAATATGTAGCTTATTATATGCATATAGAGCCATGACGTTTCTTTGGCATGCATCACGAGTAACATGCTATTCATTTATTGTTTGTATGCATGCATGTTGATATAGTGCAGGTGCAAAAACAAATCAGTGGACCTTTGGATTCTTATCAATCATAGAATTAAAGTATGTCATCCAAATTCATAATGGTCTTTTGTTTGAGTGTGTCAGATGTGGACGAGTGCAAAGAAAAAACGGTTTGCCAGTGCCCAGAGTGTAAATGTAAAAACACATGGGGAAGTTATGAATGTAGCTGCAGCAATGGTTTGCTTTACATGCGTGAACACGACACTTGCATCGGTAAATAAAATGAAAGACCTTCCTTTCTCTGCACATTGTTAATTTGGAGTCGTTTATCAGATTTTCTGCTTTTGGATCTGGTGAATATGTAGGTTCAGGCAAAGTTGGAACTACAAAACTCAGTTGGAGCTTTTTGTGGTTTCTTATAATCGGAGTTGGAGTTGCAGGCCTTGCTGGATTTGCAGTCTATAAATATAGAATCAGGGTATATTATTCACTTGGGTCTTGTTCTCGTAATAGCTATCTGAGATTTTGCGTTATGGATAGATGTTAATAAGTAACAATAAATATTGTGCAGAGTTACATGGATGCGGAAATTAGAGGCATCATGGCACAGTACATGCCTCTGGAAAGCCAACCACTCAACACAAGTGGTCCTCATATGGATATATGAAATGACGCGATCAAGACAAGCTAAGAGACTCGCTTTCTATGAGAAGCTTCTTTTAAGTTTCCATGTAAATGAATCTTTGGGCTTGTATAACTCTCGGAGCAAAAGAAGCCACAAAACAGAATAATTGCGTGCACTTTTTGTAAGAGTTGTGGCTTTGCTCTTACAATGTAAAATAGACATAAAACGATGAATAATATGAGTAGAGAGTTACGTTACTAACCGTTGAAACTAACGTAGATCCATTGGTCCGACCAAAAATAAAAAACTGGATCGACCCAAACAAAAAAAAAAACTCAGATTGATGATATTTTATACTTTCTCGAGCTCTACTTTATGTTTCTCTATCTGTTCTTTCACTAACTTCTGCGATTCTTGGACAACCTTTGAGTGTTTCTTTATGAGCTCCTCTTTTGTCTTAAGCTCTTCCTCCATTACAGCAATTTCCTGTTAAGAACAGAAACTGGTCAAGACAAAAAGATTTAGGAGTTTGACAATGGTGGTTTTGAGATGAACCAAAGCTAACCTTTTTGAGGCTTTCAGCTCTTGTGGGCAGACGATCTTCTCGTTTCAATCCCATGAAATAAAGCTGAAGCTTTTTTGCAGCTTCCATGAAATCTCTGGCATGCCGCTCAACATCAACTGTACAGTTCAATGAGGGGAAATTTAGAAATTAGCTATTTCACTTGGTTCTTCAATCCACATACAACAAGTACCACAATGCTTCGGTTTGAGCTGAATTCTAACACAAACGTTCACTTGGAACATAAGTTAAGCAAGTTAAGTGAACATTAAAACTTGTAAGAACTATCTAAATGAGCTCCTTCGACAACAACAACAAACAAATCACAACTCTCTAACTAGCATCACCAGACAAGAAGAAAAGCATTGCTTTATTACACTCAACAAGACTTCAAACTAACAACCATTTACACCTAATTTAATAATAGCAAAAACCTAAAACCCTAGAATTTAAATTGACATTTGACAAAATCAGTCGTTCTTATTCTTAAGAATTTGAAATTTCAAGATCGAGAGAGTAGATACAAAAGGGGCTGACTTTGATGCGAAGGATGAGGAGAGCGATCGATGGCTTGAAGCTCTCTCGCGGGCAAACATGGCAACAGAGCAGCTTCCAAAGCCGTGACGCAAGCCATTATGTCCTCTGTCTCATTATTCTGATTGTTCGACGGCGTTTCTGGTGAAGTAATTCCCGGCGGACGGTCAGACGGCGACGGCGAAGGGTCAGAAGACGGCGGCGGCTGTTGCTGGTAATCCATTTTACGCCGATATCGATCTCTCTCTCCTCCGTGTCCTTTGGTTATTGCTTAAACATAAGGGATTTCTCAATTGGGCTTCACATTGGGCCTATTTTGACATTCTTAATTGTTGGAAAACAACTTTTCATATTGCAGTACGGGTTAGAGTGGTCCTAAACAGTTTGTCGTATCTATGTGTTCCCTTTTGTTTTGAGAACTTTTTTCCTGTGTGGTAACGTGATCAAACAAAGCGATTGAATTATGTAATCGAACACCATCTCAAGATTCCAAACCCAAGACATGTGAGCTGTCGATTTCGTTGTTATAGCGACTATAGAGTTTGTGATTGACTGACATTAACGTTCTATTCTTTATTAGTGAAAATAGATTTTACACATAAACACATCTCATACTTTTGCCGTCTACTTCATAACATCCAGGTGAAAACAATACACACAACAAAAACTTTTAAGATAGAACTCGCACGTTAATCTAGTCACATAAGAAGATTGAGATTGGCTAGTACGTTTAGGAACATTTGATCAAACATCAAGCTTTCCAGTTGGAGACAGTGAGCTACTACGGTATCTCGGAGATAAGTTCACAAACTCCAAAGCCTGTGCTCTCAGCTGAACTGGATAATCAGCTGCACAACCAATCCTTGGACCAGCTCCGGTCGACCATTTCAGTGATAACTGATGACCCAACTGTAAGGATTTCGACTGTTTCTTGGAGTTGATCCTTAATAGCATCGATCTCTCCGGTACGTCAGCTTTTGGACTCTCAAGTCCACCTGAGAGCGTTCTCTGGTAACTACTCCGTTTAATTTCCTCGAGTGTTCCGAGTGTTCCGTGACTGTTCTCATCTGTTTCAGTATCTGCTTTTGATATTTCCTCCTCTTTCTTAAAAGTTTCACGTTCATCTCTTCCATTGGATTTAACGTAATCATCGTAGTTGTCTGATTCTTCACTAGCTTTGTGTATCTACGCACATAAAACTATATTAGCTCTCTCAAGTAATTTCTTCTAAACAACCAAACTCTGGTCATATATTAATATATATAGTCCATATAATAATTACGAAGATTTGATAGTTTAAGGTTAAGTAGAAGAGTACGATAAGGGTTTACCTCGACATCGTCTAGGTTCACTGCGTTCTCTCTGAGAAACGAAAGAAATGTGTCGAGGCTATCATCTGAAGGCCTGTAATGCCCACTGTATGCAGAGATTGTCTGAGAAAAAACAAAACGGAGAACAGAACGATTAGACAAGTAAATTCCAAACGGAGACATAACAAAAGTTGATATGAATATGTAGCTCAACCGCTGGCTCTACTATTTGTTTGGTGTTTGCATTTTACACTAATCAAAGCATTCACATGCAAATCAGAAGGAGGACTAGGAATACGTGGAATTGAAGGATGGATGAAAACATGTGGTTTGAAGCTAATATGGATGTTATTTTTTAGGTCTGGTTCTATATGGGTGGCGTGGATTAGGGATCGATATGTGAGGAACTCAACCTTCTGGACCCTGAATGAAGCTAATCCCACATATTCTTGGGCTTTCAGGAAACTGTTAAACCTCAGAACTATTGCAGCAAAGTTCCTACACCTTAAACTCGGAAATGGACTCTCCACTCATTTTTGGAAGGATCCTTGGTCACCGCAGGGTATACTACAAAGTACCATTGGACAAAACGCTTCTCTTCTATCAGGCATCCCATCGGATACTCATCTATCAGATCTATGGACGCCCACTGGCTGGATCCTCCCACCCTTACGATATGAACCATTGATGCCGATTTACTCTTATATCTGCACTCTCTCTCTCACAGAAAATCCAGACAGCTATCATTGGATTATCAATCACACCACAATGAAGCACTTCAGCTCCAAACTAGTCTACAACCAGATTCGCCAATCTAAACCTGCAGCCTCATGGGGGAAAATACTCTGGAATAAAGTCTACATCCCGAAGCACACAATCTCTACTTGGCTCTTTTTATTAGACCGCAATCCTACTCTTACTCGCATGGCAGCATGGGGACTCTTATGTGGAAACTCTGAAGAATCTCGGGATCACTTACTCTTCCTACTTGTCTCTTATGCAGATTTCGCCAACAACTCACAACTGGCAGGATCTGATTCAATATTTGATCAATTCTAATCTCCCAAGATCACTACACTTGGCTCTTCTTCAAGGTTGGCAAGCTGCAACTTATGAAATTTGGATGGAAAGGAACAGGCGCTTCCATGTAGGCACAACAAATACTCCATCTCAGACCTTCAATCTTATTCGACAACTTCTCGTAGACAAGGCGATGGCATTGAAAAACAGCGGATCATCAATTGCAGAGCATCTTCTACAACTTTGGTCTCTAAGGCCACATTGACTAATCATTTCCCTTTAAATCATTGGCTTGTTGGCTATGCCTTCCCTCCCCCCATTTCTGTTCTTTTATTTTATTCTATTACTTGCTGTAAACTCTTTTAATTAATTGAAAGCCGTTTAACAAAAAAAAAAGAAGTAAACGCAAACACAGAAACAGAAAATGGCTTTTCGAAACAATTGCGGCCTTAATAAATTACCTTGAGAACTCCATCTTCAACGACAACCCTCCCAGCCGCCAATGTTGCTCCTCCAGCCAAAAAGCTTGAGTGATGGAACCTTCCTTTCTTCTTCTGAAGTAAACATTAACCAAAAAGAAAAAAGCCAAAACTTATTCAATGATAACATCAAGTCAGAACCAATAGAAAAAGAAACCGGTTTTTTAACTTACAAGACCAGCATAGAGTTTCTTGAAAGTACTCATAACAAAGATCCATTTTGTCCCTTCCGAACCATGCATCGTGTGCAGAGATTGTCCGGTTAACTTGTGAACAATCTTCCCTTCGACGATCACATACTCATACTCTTCCCTCTCTTGCTGATTGGGACCCACAGAACAAGACATATGAGAAAATCCCCAAAACATGAACAAAAATCAAACAAGATTTAAAAATGGGCCTACAGGTCCAAGATATCTGATGCATTGCTGCTTCAGCTTTGACCTCGGACAATCTTTAAGATCCAAATCTTTCCCTTCTCCAACATCCAACCTGCAATAAAAATAAAAAAAAACATCGAGTTTTGACAAAGTTACGGATTAGATTTATCACCTTAAGAAAACGGATTCTTGAACTACAAGAAATAAGCTACAACATGAACGTTTCAATATAGTCATAGCGGATTGATTGAACTGCAAAAAATCAATAACCGGTTTACGTAAACAGGGAGAAAAATGTACGGTTTCAAGAAGAGTGGTTAAGCATACCAGTAAAAAAATGGCTGACCAGCATCAGCTTTACACCATTCTTCATAATACATATGCAGGTTGTGTCCATACCGGTGACGAGGATCAATCTGTTCAATGAATTTTATATTTTTACTCTGCTTAATTTATTAAATCTAAATATTAACCCAACATAAAGAACTGAAATTTGAGGGGAAAAAAAAAGTGTAAAAAAAAAAAGATTACAGCTTCAATCCAATGCTGAAAGGCCAATTTCTGAGCTTTGTCGACTATGGACAAACCCTTTCCCACCTAACCACAACCAAACCACAAGATTACAAACAAACGTGGATATTCTATTTTGACTATAAATGTATAATATCTTT
Source organism: Lepidium africanum (assembly GCA_900406405.1). NCBI lineage: Eukaryota > Viridiplantae > Streptophyta > Magnoliopsida > Brassicales > Brassicaceae > Lepidium > Lepidium africanum. The sequence continues at coordinate 75,494 of OVAX01000068.1, read as the reverse complement.
TCTAATCAAAAAAAGATTTATATCTTTTGAGAAATTTTAATCATAAATCTTTACTTGAACTTCATGATTCTTTTCCATAATATTATCTAAAAATTTCTTAAATGTTGAATCATGTTTTGATTTTTCAGCTAGTAAAAAAAAATACGTGTATTGATTCATAACAAATAAAGACATCAATTATAACTACGACTATTTATTTATTTAAAGACATACCTTAGAAGCATTCAAGCTCACACGATTCCATCTGGAAACAGCAGTTTCAGGTCTAGAGTAATCGAAAAACGAAATCGTACTATGATTTAGCCTCGCATAATCCATTGCTTGCCACCTTCACCAACATTATCATTAATTGAATTTAATGACCTCAAACTAATTAACACTTAGTTAGGGTTTTCACATTTTTAATTATTTTAGTTAAATTACCAGAGCTCTTCGGCGACAACCACAGAGTCAGCTAATCTCCGGCGCGTGCGATAACTTCTGTAAACCTTCTGTACTTTCACCGCCGCCAATATAGGCGAGTCGTCGCCTGCGTTGGTGAATTCATCTCGGCGGTCTACCGGAGAAATGGGGATCTCTCCGGCGCTGTGGGAGAACGGCGCAGACTTGACGAAGTTCGCGACTACCTGCATCTTCACTGAGAACTAAATCAGAATCACAACAAAAGTAGTCTCTCTCTCTTACAGACACACACTTCGATCTTATGGTCTGAATGAGAAACAAATCTCGGGAGAAATTGAGAGTGAATGAGAGACTTGTGTTCTGTTCTTAAACCAAAAAAAAAAAAAAAANTTTCTTTTTTTAAACCAAAAAAAAAAAAAAAAACAGAGACTTGTGTTTGTTCTGGTATCAGTGTTCTGTCATTTGTGTGTATTTATTTATAGTCAAAAATTGACTCGATACTTAATATCCAATTAATACTTCATTTTCTAATTTTGTTTTATTATTTTGACCAAAAAAAATTATATTTTCTTTGTGGGAAATAGACAGGTAAGATTGTGAAATTTTGTCGCAGTTGACTATTAATTTTATAAAAGTCATATATATATATATATATATATCATCAAACTCATTTTTTGAGAATAAAAATCAATGTATTATTATTTTATTTTTTGTATAAAAAATATTAGACTAAGGTCATTTCCAACCCAACTCTAAAACATTATTTTACTGTTAAGTTTTGTGTTTTTTTTCTTCAACCCAACACTAAATCTTATACTATAATAGTGTGATTTTCTTGTGTGCTACAGTGTTGGACCATATTTGGTGTTACTACGGTAGCAAAGTGTAAATATTAAAATATTGTTTCTCTCTCTTTCAACATCATTTTATTGAGTCTCTCTGATTTTTTTACGTATAGTTATTGAAGATGATATAAACGACAACGTTTAGTTCCTATAAAAATGGGAAATGCCCTACCTTAAGTACAATTCTTCTTAATGAACATTTTGATTGACGCAAAACAGACCATTCTTTTTGGTTCATTAAACTAAACCAAACAATTTAAGACTGAACCATTAATACCCACGTAATAATACCTATGATGACCAAGATTTTCAAATCGAATTATGTTGGTTTCAAGATTAATAGTAGGCATCGTTACAAATTTGTTAGATTAATTCAAAATCAAATTTTCGCTAATGATAAAATATTTTTAATTGATCAATGGATATGAATAATCAGTTACTCTTATATGTGGTTCTAGAAAAAGTAATGAAAATAGAATAACTGAACCAAAATGATAGAGAGTTATGTAAAACCAAATATACAATAAAATTCTCTATCAAATCATTTTAAAAGTAGATATAATAATAAAATAATTTTAAAAGAAATAAAATAATACTTTTAGTGTTATGGTCCGAGAAAAAAAAATTTTAGCGTTAACTTACACCAAATATTATATAGTTTTAACACTAAAATAGTGTTATGGTTGGAGATGCTCTAAGTATAGGATCTAAATGTTAAGTATTGATTGTGACAATACGGCCTAAACGTTATCTAGGACGGTCGCTGGGATCCTGCATTTTCACGGTTCTTATCAAAGTTTCAAATGTTGTAATGATTTCCCAAAACAAAGCATGGAACTGTTTTGTGTAAATTATTGTTTTTTTTCTTCTTCCTATTTTGTCAAAAATAAATAATGAACCCTTTAACTCTATTACTATTTGACCAAAAATAATTTTCATGTAGATTATTTGGTCTGTATGTTGTATTTAAGGTTATGTTTCTACAAAAGTGATTAAAAAAAAAAAAAAAAAATCAGTTCCAATTTTTCGAGGTCTCTCAACTATCTCTTTTTCTTGGTGTTGGTGTCGGGTTTCAGCTCTTGCTTTCCCTCTTTGGTGTTCTTGCTTACTCTATGTGTTATTTTCTTCTGTTTTTTCCTGTTTTCTCTATCCCTCTTCTCTAGTTGTTGGTTAGAGCGGTTATGATTTGTGGAGTTCTGTCCTCCGAGGACAAGGACATCTCCAGCGGTTTCATCACCACCTTCCTGTCCCGAAGAGTTAAGTTTTGGGTCTTTTAAAAACCAATTTTATCCGGCGGTCCAAAACCTCCCTCCTCTCCATCCACCATCTTATGGCGTTTATCACCCTCTTTGCTTCGGTCCTCATGCCCTAGCCGTTGGTGAGTTCAGTAGAGGGTATTTCGCTCCACCTCCACCGTCGCGTCTTCGGATGCGCATCACCGGTATTTTATTGCGTTATCTCCGAGAACTTTTTTTCTTCATCAATAAGTTTGAAGCCTCAAAAAACGCTCCAGTTCGGACCAGATTGTCTCAAAATGGTCGTTAAACCTTCATACTCAACAAAATACCTTTGATCATTGATTAAAATTGATCCCTTTAGAGGCCTTGAAAGATCAACTTCAATACAAATACGTGTGAAACGTCCTCTCATAAAATTCAAGGTGTTGTCATCAACACGAACTGGTTTACCAACACCTCGGGCAATCTTAAGGAGCAGCTCGTCATGATAAAAATTTAGAGGTAGACAATCAATGGGAATCCAAACCGGAGTAGTTCGGATTTCGCTGCGTGCAGGATCAAAGTGAGGGGTCCATGCTTGAGACATGAGGTAACTACTAAACATTCTCCAAGGGCCTCCTGTGAGCGCATGAGGAAATTCTTCTTCGACACCAAATTGAACAAGGAAGAAGTTCCGTGGGAGATCAATCACCTTCATTGACCTCAGAGGTTTCCACAGCTCGTTAAGCTTCCTTGTCATAGCCGCAATGCTAACGCTCCGACCCAGGACTTTGACATACATACAATTTTTCCAAAGAGCATTCAACGCTGGAATTGCTTCATTATTGATGGCTTCTCCATTCTGACCATTCGGGAATTCAATTCTAACTCTCGATTTCAAAAAGTCACTTGATACCCGAGACGTTTGAATAACACCACCACCATTACAAAAATTCCCAACCTTTTGGGCCCACGACATTGGTACGAAACTTCGACTATCGGAGTTTGCTCCCTCAGGCAAAGTATCGGACCCTAAAGTCACGTCCATCATATCATTATTTTCAATCATCAAATTAGACGGAGCTTTTAGCGCTGCATCTACTATACTAGGGTTTGCAGACTTCATAGAATCCATTGGAACCACAGACCATGCTGGATGTGAAGCAAGTGGCATTTCTTGTTCACCCGCGTCAAACATGGCTTCTTCCGTGGACCTAGGCCATACAATCTCCAATCGCTTTCAACTTCCGATCTTGAGCCCTAACAACCAACTGCGGATCACAAGGAACTCTAGGGTTTACATGTATCAATGGAGCATTCAGAGCCACGGACCATGCTGGATGTGAAGCGAGTGGCCTCTCTCGTTCACCCACGTCAGACATGGTTACTTTCGTGTTCTTAGTACTCAAGGCCATATCATCACTAATCTCGTGTAAACTTTGATCATGAGAACTATCACCATCCTGCGAATTCACATTGATTCCCACCACCAAAGTAGATCCTCTCGACGATGGAGGGGGGATCCGGTGGTTTCCCGTCCACCGTTCCGTTCGATCTGATTGCTTCTTGACCACCTTTTCGCCTTGACCTAGAAAGCGTCGTCATACTTTTTAACTTCTTTATGGTTTAGTAGTGGATTATTATTTTGGTTAGCCTTTTATGTACGTTTAATTATTTTTATTCATAACATTTATTTTTTAAAAATTTAAATCAAAGTAACTCTTCTTTTTTAAAATTGGTAATCTTTTTTAGCTTAAATTAAGATATATACGTTTGCTACAATTTTGTTAATGATAAAAGTTTGTTATAACTAAATTTATTATCTTAAAATATAATTCAATATAATAATAAAAAATGAAAATATCAGATATTATACGTTATGTAATTTCAATATTATTTATTTATAATTAATATAAAATTTGTATCAATTAAAAAATATTGATATAGATATTTAACATCAATTATTGTAAGTGAAACTAATATTACCATCATTTATATTAACCAATATAAATATTTACATCAGTTTATATAAACGATATAAATATTATCATCACTTATAAGTGTAAAAGTTTACTTCATTTATCAAAAGTGACATAAAGTTGACATCAATTACAGTAAAAGATGTCAATATTGACATTAGTTTTTGTAATTGACATAATTTTTTTCATTATTTATAGTAATTGATACAAATTTTAGCATCATTTGTATATGTAATACAAACTAGTATCATTTATTAGTAAACGATGAAAATAGTTGCATCAGTTGTATAAATTGACACTAACAATTTGCATCACCACTTTTAAAGTCATTTTTATAAGTGATGTAAATAGCGGTTGTGTCAATTGAAAATTGATTCAAACAATTAAAATAAATGAGGTAAGACGCCTAATTTCTTGTAGTACAACAACGTAGTGTTACAATATCACAAAATACATTGATGAAAATATTAAATGTCATTATAGATAATTTGTTAGTTGTAATTAACATCAAAAAATCAAATTCTGAACAATTTAATGTGTATAATTAAAATTTCTTTTATTTTAACTAGAAAATTTAATTAAAAATTAATTAAATTCTTTTAAAATATAATATTAATCATATTAGGCGGAAATTAATCGGATTAGGCGGACATTATTCGGATTTAGGTGGGGACTAATCCAAAACCCGATTTTTCAACCGCCTAGACATTAATCGACTCGATTGGTCACCAATAACACATACGTAGGAGATTAATCGGCTAGACGGACGAGGTTTGAACAAGGACTAAAAGAATATTACTGATTTATTAAGAAGAATATTCATTTTTTCCTGTTGAGTGGGTTCCAAATGACTTATTAGTTCCATATGGTTTCAATTTACAATTGCATCAGAAAACATGCAATGTCAGACTTAAATCGAGTATTTGTTTTTTTATTTATTAAAATATTATTCTTATGCAGTATCAAGCGCCCTCCATTTTCATTTCTCTGCAAATGTTTTGTTCCATTATGTTCATTAGTTTTAAACTTAGTCTGATACTGCCTAAACATTTCCTAACAGTTCTTATATATATATAACGGTATTTTTGCTTATGGATACCGATTCTTTTGACGGATATCACACATAAAAAATTATTGTTTTTGGTATTAAAAACATAAAGTAAATAAATAAATAAAATTAAAAAGAAATTATACTGACACTTGGATAGTCTGATATCCTAATCCGATATCCATATTCGTATTGCCAGATCTAAAAAACAATTTATTTGTATTTATATCTGTTTTGACCAAATATATATTTTTCGAATAAAATTTTGGATAAAGATTCAGTGAATACGAAAATTTTATTACAGCCCTACTTAATATGAATGATGAATGAGGCGAAGATGTAAGTTGTCAAGATTATCACGCGCGTCGATATGACAAGCATGAAAGTGGAAAATAGATGTCGTATTTAAAACTTTCCACTCTCACTATTGATTATTGGAATAACATGTACAAGATAAAATTGGCACGACGCAAAAGGAAAAAGAAGTGAGACAATGAGCGATGATGAGATGAGACATCTAAGCCACACCATTTAGTTCATTTACTTTAGACATTTAGTTCTAACAAAAATAAAATTTTGTTAACATTGGATCCCTAAACTCCACCCCTAAAATCTTTTTATTAAGTTACCATAATGCAGCGGTTAGAAATCGAACTCCGGTACCAAATCATTAGATAGATCATCCTAACCACCAGATTGGGAGCAAGTTGGCAGTTAAAAAATATTTGATCGAGTCAAAAGTGTATCTAAATATATTAGCCATATTTTAACAAAATATATATATAAATATACTAGCCACATGAACATATGTTAGATATATCAAAGAAGTCGTAGAACCTGAATGGACATATATACGTTAGATTTTTGTGTGGAAGATGGCTAAGTTGAATTTGGTTTCACTTTCAATATATCCCAAGTTAACAAGCTAGCTAGATAAATGCAGTTTTAAGAAAAATTAGCTAAATTTTGGGTCAGGTAGGGTTGGTTTTTGTCCGTACGATCCCATAATTAATTTATGTAAGGACGTCGTTCGTTGACATGATGGACATCTAGGAACTAATTCGACATCAGTTAATTTTAATTTTGTCTGATTTTATACTAACTAATTAATTAAACTGTTGTGGTTTAGACGTCGTTTTCCAATGTGAGGTAGCTAGTAGTATGTTACGTTGTATAGTCGATAAAGTAGCAAGCTCTTCTGAGGTGCTAATCTTTTATCCTAAACTAATCCAAGTTTTTCTAAAAAGATAAACCATCATACAAAAATGGAATTGTATATTTATATAATATATTCACGAATATCTAGAAAAAGAATGATATATAAAATGTGTTTGGTTGAAGAATTAGGAAGAAACGTCGAAAGGAGCATTTGGTCCACGTGATCGGACTTTTGTCTTAAGATTGACTTCTTGGTACGACCAGAAGTACCATTACCAACGACTCTCACCCTTAGTCTGCATGCAATTCACATTGATTTACTCGTATACGTGTAATTTCACTTTTTCCAAAACCCTACCATTTATGTATATTCGGTTAGAGATGTGTTAAAAAGAAACTTGAGATGCGTTTGCATCTAGGTTGTATTATACAGGATTTCTCTACAAATGTTTAGAACCACCGAAATACCGTTTTCTTTTTAGGAATTTTTGTCTCATATATGTATTTTTTGAATTTAAAATTATCAACAATATACTTTTTCAAAACTTTGTTAAAAATATACTTTTTGGGAACATTATCAACATTTTTGTCTCTTGTAAATTGTAATTCGTTTATGATAGATATATATCATGAATTATTCATTATATATATTTATCGGAGACGAATTCTTGTCCACGAGAGATATAAATGTTGATAAGATCCCCTAAAAAATTTATTTTTGAGAATATTTTAAAATTGTATATTCTGAACAATTTTAAATTAAAAAGGTATATAGGATAATTTTTTCTTTTCAATACGTAGAATTGTGTTCACAAATAACGAGATCAATTTATGAAAGAATTAATGTAGAACACGAGGACAAATATGCATAATAGTGATTAAAAGATATGATAAACTATAATTTGTCCGACAACCAAACTGTACAGCTTGGAAATTCACTCCAACGATCAATAATATCGTGCTGATATAAAATTTTGACCAACCTAACATCACTTTTTTATGCGGACACTAAATAAGAATAAGTCATGAACTAAGTATCCAATAAAAACAATTCACAACTAATCACAATAAAAACTTAATTTCAATCATCCACCACACAAATCTAGAAATATTTACAACTTGACATGCTACTTCTTGGCAACTCATCTCTTAAAACTCAACATCCATCAGATTACGACTAAAATTTTTTAATATTTCGGTATAAAATACTAAATTTAATTTCCAACAAAAACTAGAATAATAAAATTCAATTTCAAATTCATCCTAGACTAGAAAAATTAAACTCCGAAATAAAATAATACGCAATGTAGTTCTTTTATGCAACAATTCAAAGAGCTTTTGCTGTCACATATATTATAGTTTAATATATTTGATATTTTTGTTTCAAAAACTTCAATTTGATATTCAATTTATTATAATTTTAAAGTTTTGATAGTAGTAATAGAAAATTTTACTGCATATTATTTTGATTTTGCGGTTTGATTTACAGTTTTTTAGAAATATAGGTTAAATATTGACCGTGTAATACGAAATCTATACTCTTCTTTTTTTATTGTTGTAATATCTATATTATTCTGGTAGCAAGCCCAGTTTGCTCTTTGCATTAAAGTTAGCTAATGCATGTAATATTCTGATGTCACTTAAATGAATACTGAAGTTTTTTAATTTGACCCACAGAAGATTAATTATTTCACCATATGAAAAACTATTAAATATAAAGTAAAGTGCAATTGCTAAGAAACAAGATGGTTCAATTAATTTATTCCTGATTTAGTTTTCCAGGTGAAAAATTTGGGTTATGTATCAAACCGTCTTCAACCAAATAGTTACTTGTTGATAAATAAATAAAAAAAAGTGCAATTTAGTATCTCTTTAACTACTGTACACGATAATCCTAAAATATAAACGCATTTGTGTCCTGCATTATCCCAATACTTTTTTTTTTTTGTACCTCAATAATTTTATTAGAGACAATAATATTTATACATTTGAGCATTCATTATACTAAACCATCAATTCTGAAACAACTAATATATTTGTAGACAATAATGTTGTTTTGTTTCTATTTTTCATGATAAAGTTCAGATCTACGATAGAAATATTAATCATTTGAAAAATCAGTGCATAAAAACTTTTTAACAAACAAAAAATAAATTTGAAACACTTTTAGAATGGTTAAACTAGCCCTGTGACTTCCGATAATACGGTTCGGATCGGATAATTCTATTATTAAACTAAACCGAAAATAATAGAAATTTATTTATAAATTGGATCAGATGGGGTATTGAGTAGTAATCGTGACTGCCGAATCAACCCAAACTTACAAAAAAATCGACCAAAATTTGGATTTGGAAGAAAGAAGAAGACTGAGGAAGATGAAGAAAATGATGAAGACTGAGGACAATTGAAGGAAGAAGAAGACTGCGCATTGAAAGAAGAAAATGATTAAGGTAATTTCGGTGAATGGTTAACCGTTCGGTTATCTTAACTGAACCATCCCAAACTAATAACCGAAATCTTTTTCAAATTCTTACTGAATTATCCGATAAATCAGAATCAACCAAACCAATTTATCTAAATTTTGGTTTGTTTCGGTTCGGATAAATCTGTTCGGTTTTAATTCCCCGGGCTAGGTTAAACTGATGGAAATGTCTTGAACTCTTGGTCAAGGTTAAATATCTACTTGTTTAATTTTTTCTACCGGATTTCTATTGGACATTTTGTCATCTTCGTAATAGAATTGGTTAGACTATAGATGATCCTTTTCGACAATAAGAAAAATTATTTAAGAAAGACTTACAACAATTGTAAATAGTTGATTAGGTTAGAAGTTGAATGTTTGACAAAAAAAAAAAAACGTTAGAAGTTGAATACTTGTTTAAAGTCATTAATGTCTTACCATATTTGTAGTCTTTGTAGGGAAAATATGTAGACACGTAAAATCAATCTATTCGTCCTCCTCCTCACAAATTTAGCATGTATTTATTACAAAAAGAAGAGATGTTAAATGAAAATTCTGATGAATATATTTGGTTGTAGCTTCACTGTCCTAATTTATTTCCATTTACTTTGAATTTAAGACGAAGACCTAACACTAACAATATGACACCATATTTAATAGAGTTAGCCAGAAATCTATGAATATGTGTCACATCACTTATATCATGCTAATTAATAACGGTTTGGCTCATCCCACGTAAACCCATATACTAGTATTTCACAATTCAGTTCACATATTAATTTTTTAGGCGGACGTCTATAAATTTTCATAAGTTAAATATGTCCTCTTGATTTTTTTTTACCTTTTTAAAAAGCTCCTTAAACCAGTGTTCTTATATGTAAACATAAATCCAACATACGTTGAAAATTTCACTGATGCCATTTTAAAACTTCAGAATTTACCAACTCTTAAATCGAATCCTATTAGAGTAAATAACCATGAAGCTAGAACATAAAACATAAACATCATTAAAGGCCCCATCTTATCCAACTGATATGGACACCTCGCAACATAATGCTAGGACACAATTTAATATCATTAGACTTTGAAATCATTCAACTTTAATATCTAAGAATAGTATCAACTTTACTCTAAAAGATCTTGCCTTTAATGCATTTATGCTAACTTTTGCAAATCATTAACTAAATGAGGATTAAAATCGTTGATAAAAAGCCAATAGACAAGTCCTGAAAATTACAGAAAATCAACTACATGTTCTGGAATGTGTAGGTCGTTCAGGTTTCCTCTGCCGTATTCTTATGGAGTTTAGAAAGGTAACAATAACACACAACTTATTTTAGCAAATGTACTTACAAAGTACAAACACATTGCTAAACATGGTTTTATTGTAATAAAAAAGTGAGTGGGTTTGGGTTGTGAAATTTCTCCTTAAATCTTAGCAGCGAAAGAAATGCCTTGTTTGACGAGCTCGTCGAGACTCTCTGCAGTAGGTCGAGCTTTGGCGACTGTAGCCAAGGCCTTGTTCTCGTCACCACTACCTCCTTCCATGAATGCTCCAACAACTTTACCACCTTGAACCCAATATGCTCCAAACTTTGGTTTTGGGTTTGATGGATTGGTGTCTCCGAATAAGACAGAGTCTCCTACGCTGTCTCCATAGAATTGCCATGACAGATCAAATGAGCGCGAGTAGAAGAATGGAAGATAGTCGTATTCCTCCACTGCTCCGCCTCCCTCAGCCGCTTTGATCGCCTGCCACAATATGCGTTTTCATTCTTCTTTTTTTAAGTTTACATATATGCAAATGCAAATGCATATATGTGATGTTAGAAACAATATCAGCATCAGCATATGGTTTGCATCATTTACCTTGACAGCTTGTTCAGCTGATTTGCGGGAATGGTCAACATGCTCGACCCTTCTCATGTCTCCGTACATTTTCAGTGGGAAAGTGGCAACGTCACCAACCGCGTAAACATCTGGAACACTTGTTTTGAAGAATGCATCGGTCTGCGTGAAACGATTAAAAAATCAAAATCTGATAGGTACGGAAGAAGAGAAAATCGTTAACACATCGCACGCGCAGCAAAGAGCTACCTTAATTCCACCTTTTTCTTCCTCGACTTGTCCCTTAAATAATGATGTCAATGGTTTTGCACCAACCCCGACTATCACAATGTCAGCTTCCAGTGACCTCCCATCCTTGAGTTGTACTTCCTTCACCTGCAAAAGTAGAGGAGAACACCGAGACAATTCCGAAAAGCTAATTAGTGGATCATATAAACCAAAAACCAAACCAATAGTTCATCAAAACGAACTGAACCTAATTACACGATTTTATTTGGTTAGAGGCTTTAGTTTACAACGTATTCCTATTTTTAGCTTATGATTATTTGCTTTACCTCTCCACTTGGATGAGCAGTGAACCCAGATGCCACTGTTCCTTTAATGATCTTCACTCCCTTGTTAGTATAGTAAGTCTCATAGAAAGCAGCAATATCGGCGGTGAAAAGCCTAGGCACTGCACAGACATTGTTTTCATTATGTTTAACTAAGTAAAACATATATGAATAATCGAATAAAAGGATATGAATCAACTTACTGCACCAAGGTTCAGGAAAAACCATAGTGACATCAAAATTGTTGATCCTTAGAGCTGCACTAAGCTCAAGACCGATATAGCCTCCGCCAACAACTACAGCCTTTCCGCCTTTCTTGGCTTTAATTGCTTCAACCACTTTGTCAGCGTCATCAATCTCTCTGAGATAGAGGATATTCTTAGAATCTGCACCTTGAACTCCAAAATCACTCAATCTGAGAACCTGCAAAAGAAGGCAACGACTTATATTTTTCTAATCATCGTAAAATATAACTAAGGAGCTTGCTGATGTTAGATATGTAAAGATATCGATTTTTACAGTAGAACCAGTTGCAATTATGAGAGTCTGATACTTGAAGACATCCCCAGCTGCACTGACAAGACTCTTGGCAGCTAGATCAGCTTTCACTATTTCTGTGCTTAGTATCAACTCAATCCCTGTAAACACAATGAAGAATATCGAAAGCATCGATTTAGTACCAGTAACATAATCAGTATAGAGAGTGATGTAATACTTGAGAACTTCTGTGGGATGATAGAGTTATCATCGATCAGTGGAACTACATAGATTAGCAAAGCATTGATGATTTTGGTGATGTGCAGAGAGTTCATTACCTTTTTGCTTGTAAGATTCAGGAAGCAGTTTCTCTCCACCACTTCCAACGCAGCAATGGAAACCTGGAAGTCTAGCAGCCCCTGCAGCAGAAAGAAAATTGTAATTCTGTCTCGATAGAAGAAGCATATAACAAAGCCAAGTTTCAGCACATCGACATTTATAATTATAGTTTGCCAAGTAAAGAAAGACTATATTCTTACCTTCAGGAAACAAATAACCTTTGCTAAGTGCAGGGCGTTCATATGGAGCCACCTAACCACGATATTGAGTAGATAAATATCATAATTTCCAAGACTCATCGCATATATAAATAGTTTTCCAAATTGAGATAAAGCTTACCGCCTCTTTGGAGATAACTGCCAATTCTCCTGGTTTAACTCCTTGGTTGGCAAACTCCTTAGCTGCGTATCCCTACACACACAAAAATGGAGAAAAGCATGCAACAGAATCCAAGATCAGAAATGAATTTGCTTTTGGATTCATTATGTAACTACGTTTATCGATTAATCTGAGCTCAAACCAAAATAGACTAAAGAGGAGCCTGGGAATACTATGATAACCGTTAACCATTTGTAAGTGAATTTGCGGAGATACACTTATCTATTGAATCAAAAAATTTTAACGTGTAAATTTATGCAGCGGAAAGGAAGAACAATGGGACTCTGTTCGGAATATAACAAAATTCCATACGAAAAAGGCCGAATCCAGTATAATTCCATGTTTTTGCCTCCGGAAATGGATCAATCACTATACGATCTTATGATTTGAAAATCAAGTTGCAATTGTAGTTTTATCTCGACGATTCTTAGAAAACAATATCAGCGAATTTATAAAATCAATTCCAGGCTACAACAACTATGAGATTTGTAGTATTTTTGCACCAGAAAATCGAATCAAGCTCTTCTTCCAAAATCAAAAGTAATATCTGAATAACGAAACTACATAATCTTTAGAGTAAGAAACTACTCACAGCAGAGACGCCACCGCCGAGGATGATGTATTTAAAGCTTTTATCCGCCATTTTATCCGATCTGTTTTGTTATGTTGTCGCTGAAGTTGGTTGGTTTGCACAAAAAGAAAAGAGCAAAAGGCTAATATGAATGAAACTGAGAGTCTGATTGGGGTCCCGTCTAATTGGCTACAACATTGCCAAAAAGCAGCCATTGATTGGAGGATGTAGACGAAGATCTTACACGTGGCTAGATCATAGTCGTCGAATAAAAGGACTGATTAATTCTTAAGTCTTTTTTAGTTTAACCCGAAAAATAGTTGGTGGAAAAGTCACAAATGTGCCACGTCATCGGATAAGTCGTAAGGTTAGTAGTTTACTATGACGAGCTTGATCATATTGGGCTTATTTAGACCTTTAAGGCCCAAAACTATCATATGAATTATGAAGTTTGGTTCTTTAATCCACATAATAAACCATGTAAACAAAACCATAAGCTTAACATACGCTAAAATCCATATAATTATATTCAAATTTAACACAAACTATAAACGACGCATTGAAATTTCAGGATTTTTTTTTTTAATAAAAATAATTATATGAGCTCATCACTATGTAATTTCCGAGTATAACATGTATATCAATAGAGCATTTTAAGGTCGTCGGAGCTCTTATCAGCGTGAGTCATGTGCAACAGAACCTTTGATTAATTAAATGTTAATTGTGAAACACTTATATTTGTAAATAGGTTAATTACGATATGTTTCACACAGTCTATAACTTTATAGTATTAAACAGAAACAAATTTTGAAGGAACTAGTTTTTTAGAGTCCCATGTAAAAACTATAGGTACAATAACCCATATTGATGATGTTCTTGTTTAGTTTTTATTTTTGCCAATGTTTTGTTAGAAATTTGGTTTTCAGTTGTTTGAATTTCAAAAATGCATATAGTAACGGAAAAATGAAAAATAAATAAATAAATACAAATTGGTGGAGAGGAATAGAGAGATGCAAAGACAAAAACTCGAAGCAAGACTTTTATGGAGGTGTGGCCTGTCGACACATACATGTGAAACCAATACTGGTTGCCTTATTCTCTAGTTCTTGTTCTTTTATAGTTATATTTGATTTTTTCCTCTATTTGATTAATTTACAACTTCCTCGGATTCTCATCTCTCAGATCTTAGCTCTCTCATATGATATTCTTTTTCTTTAATAGTTATCCATAACAATAATAAACATAATTCAATCATTTGTCCTTGTGCTACGTTGTTGCTGGTTCGCCGTCCACGCAATAATTATATAATTGTATATATTACTGAAAAATACGCAATTATTTGGTTTATAATGTTAGATTTTTTTCTTTGGTATTGGTTTCATACTTTGATCTCGTTGTATATTGGTGTCCAACACTACGCATTTGCATCCTCTACCAAACTTCATAAATTATAAGGTTTTTTAGGACGCCACATATGAATATTAAAACTCACAATCTGGTTCTATCAATCCTTTTTCTTGAAAAAATGCAAATATTTAATAATTTAAATAAAATATGGAGGACCATGGTATTTTTATATATCGGCGTGCATGTATTTGTATGATACAATCTTTTGATGTGATGGTTGGTTTTAAATTAAGTAGGGTTTGTAATACATTTGATGATCTAAGTTTTTGTGTTAGTTAATGTTTTAGATATATTAAATGTGGATTATAAAGTAAGACGAAAGAGCACGAAACGCAAGAGAATCAACTTTAATTACCACGATGTAATTCTCCAGATTAATAGATAATATGTTGACAAAAAAAAAAAAGTAAGACGAAAGAGATTATAGGCGCAGAAAGAAGAATCCTAGGCTCAAGTGCTTCTCAAAGACCTATCAACTCTATTATTTCCAACTATATTATTTTAGGCTTTTTGCCAGATTCAAAAGTCATTTTTTATAATGTTATATTCGTCTCCAATCTCATTCATAGTATTGTTACATTTTATCCACATTAAAAGTTACTGTGCTTTTTTTTTTTTCGCTAAATGTTATTAGATAAAAATTGTTACAAAGAACCATAACTACAATAAATCATAATAGAACAATGGATACTCTCGATCCTAAAACTCGAAAAAGAAAATATTTTGACGATCCATTGAAGTTACCATTCGCAACATGTTTCAAGTCTGACAAAGACCACTAAAGGAGTTTCCCGCACAACCAACTTCGAAGACGAGCTTTAAACCGAAAAGTGATAACTTGAAGATACAATGTCTGGCTATCTCTGAATATGAAAAGTCTTGATCTTTGAACTTGCCTATGCCAATGTTATCACAATGAAGAGGTTACCAGGAACCCGCTCGAAGACTGCATGATACAATCCAATCAACCTAACATAAAATGACTAAAATCATAGGGGAAAGACATTCCCAAACTAAGCTCCATCCTACCCTAATCAGGACCTCAGGGGACAGGAGAAACCAAAGATAACATCTAGTTTAATGTTACAGACTAAAATTAAGGTTCTGTAACAACACAAAAACTAAGCAAAGGAGGAGTAAGGTAATCAACAAAATTAACCCACAAGAAGCAAACCTCCAGCTGGATAACTTTTGTGAACCACCGCAAACCTCCATAAGAGTTAAACAGAAGACCCATAAAACTGCCGAGTAAAACTCCGCAAGGCTCCTCACTGTTCAACAGACCGGATCCACGCCACAGTCGACCCTAGGAGAGGCAGCGACCCCCACCACGAGCTTTGACAACAAAACCATCGACATCAAAGTTCAAGCCAGAAACCTTCTTTTACTTCACCGTGATTAAACAGGAAACAAAATCCTAGATTTAGAGCGCCATATCGGCGAGACTAAGGGTCACCGGTGCTGTGAGAGCCACCGACGACCAAGCTAGAGACCGAATGAATTGAAGCTGGCGGTAGGCGGAGACGTCACAGATCTGGTTTTATCGCTAATTGTTCGTATCTCTGTCTGCTTTAATATAGAGAGTAAAGTTATTGTGCTTTATTAAAATAATTTTTCAAAATATATTGATCATTTACCTTTGTAGTTTATTTATTAAGTGGCCGTTATTATATAGAAGAACAAAATTCTATCCAAAAAAATGTATTCGATTTTTCCTCATCTTTATTCTTTAAATTACAGTTTAGGTCTTCTTTATTTAATTAATTCAGTTATTTGTAGGTGACTAGTGGAAGTCATCATGGTTTTCTAATTTTTTATACTATAAGATTTTGTAATTGATAATACATATATGAGTAAATAATTTACTGATTTACGTGGAAAACGTATCTAATTTCTTGTAAAATGCAGTCGTATAGTATATTGTACCTGAAAAAAAGAAGAAGGGATAGATTATTGATGTGTGTATAAGCTTTTACCAACGAGATCCCAAGTAATCTATGACCCATTGACATGCACACAGTGAACAGTACCTATCAATATATTAATTATGATGTTTATTTATTACCACTTTACTTACTTCTGATAAAGACATATATATAAGTATTTAGATACTTACGTATATAAATATCACTAAATATGATTTCTTTTATTTTGTCAATTTGTTTGATATTTTTCTAGAATATTATTAAATATTACATATATAATTTTATTTGGAACATCCGGAGTATGAATAACATGTATAAACACCGACTAATTAAAGATTGGCTTGCATTTCATCAATAATCTTTGGTGCATTTTTGGAGTTTCATGTTAAAGAGACTAATTTGGCTTATATAATGGCCCGAATAAGAAAAGGCTGGAATTTTTGTCAAACCACACGTCTGATTATAATGGTCATATCATCTTTTTTTAGAAGTCTGAAATTGATGGTTGCGTTCTCAGCTAGTCACGACAACAAATCATATGTTACTCAATTAATACTAAGTTTACTTTTACAACAATATATGCATCTAATTTTGAAGAAGAAAGAGTGGATTTATGGGTTGAACTTTTGTATACCTGCAATACTTACGATCTTGAGCAGTAAACCTGAACCAAATTTATCATCATGCTAAAAGTACTCCTTTGCTGAAGTCTCATCCCAACCACTTTGATGGCCCAGCTTCGAGATTGTCTCACTCAAATATGGATGTTTGACATGCGCTTCCCATGCTCTTTTTTTACCTGGACTAATAGGCAGCTAAACAATCCAATAGCAAAGAAGTTGGACAATGCTTGAAAATCAGTTGTGGGTCTCTTTGTGCTCATCCATTTAACCTTCCCCAAAGCTGGAACCTGCCCGTCAAATTTTTTAACTTTCTCACCACCTACACTAGCTATATACCTACCATTGGAGAAAAGTGGACTCACACTGAAAGCTATGCTCCAACCCTCACTGATCTCTACATTGAACTTAAACACTTAAAAAGAGGGCTTAAGTCTTTAAACCGAGATAATTTCTTAGAATTCAAGTGAGGGTGCGAGAAACTAACATTTTGCTTTAACATGTGCAGGTAAAAGCGCTTCAAAACCCTTCGTAGACTCTATTCCAACAAGAGCAAGCTCTCTTTTCTAAATGATCCCACTTACGATCAATTGAGGAGTCCTTTTATAAACAAAAATCCTAGATTAATTATTTGAAGGAAGGAGGCAGCAACATTATATACATTTATCAAATTTTCCAAGTTTGATCCTCTCTCAACACCATTAGAACCTTCTCCCAGCCAAATGGTGCCTATATATCGAACTCTTTGGAAATGAGGTCCCACTCAGTCAGCCACTTCACCTCCATATTGGTTCACTATGATACGTAAGTCTTCTTCTCGCTTCTAATCTGGTTTAACCATTCTCTTCATACAACCTGCTCGGTCACCCAAAAAAGATCCATGAAGCTGATCCCATCATTTGCAGAAATTAAAAAAGTATTGTGGAAGCTAAATGCAAACAAGTCCCCATGCTCATATAGTTTTACCCATGGCTTCTACAAGGTTGCTTAGAATATCTTAGGACCCAAAATTATTAAATCCATCCAGCAATTCTTCAATTATGGCTTTCTCCCATCTGCTACAAATGCCACTATTCTATCCCTAATCCCAAAAAGGCATGGTGTTCCAGCTATCATAGATTACCGCCATATCTCGTGTTGTAACACCCTTTACAAGGTCATCTCCAAACTACTTGAAACCAAACTCAAACCAATCCACTCCTCAGTCATCCTGCCAAACCAGACAACATTTACAAAATAAAGATTACTTATTGAAAAACACTTCTCTCAGTAGAAATCATCCAAGGTTACCACTCTCAAAAGGTTCCCAAGCGAATTACCTTAAAAATTGACATTGCCAAGACATTTGACATTATCAAATGGAATTTCCTTTTGATAGTTCTCTCAGATATTGGTCTCCCATACCACTACTTAAGGTGGCTACGAGCTTGTGTATGCATGCCCACCTTTATTGTTGGCTACAATGGAAGTGTTCACAGTTTCTTCAAAAGTAACATGGCTCTAAGGCAAGGGGATTCCTTATCCCTCTACCTTTTTGTAATCGTTATAAACTGCATGTCCATATTTCTTAACCATGCCTGCAAAAATACTAAACTCACTCACTTGAGCTTGTAGATGACATACTGATATTCATAACGGCTTACTCTCTTATGTCCATAATCTACTACAGGTCCTTAGGATATTCCAAGATATATAGTCTTGCTATATATCTTGATAAGACATCCTTCTTCTCCTTAGGCTTATTTGAGATGCAGGTTCGAAAGATAATAACAACTACTGGCCTGACCTATGGTACTTTGCCCATTCGTTATCTTGGGGTCCCTTTGTGTAGCAAAAAACTAAGTACATTAAACTGTGAAACCCTATTACAACAGGTAAATAGTAAGGTAAATTCATGGAGTTTGAAATGCTTATCTTTTGCTGGAAGACCTTTCTTGCTTGAAACTGTTCTCGTTGGGATCACTAACTTCTGGTGCTCTGTGTTTATTCTCTCAAAAGCATGTGTCAAAAAAATCATTTCCATATGTTCTGCATTCCTATGGAAAGGACATCTTGAGGGTCACCACCACTCTGCTCGGGTTAGCTAGAAAACTGTGATTCTCTCAATATAGGAAGGTGACCTTGGTCTGATGGACTTTGTAGCTTGGACCTAATGGTGATCCATTAAGCTAATTTGGATGTTGTTATTCTCTGCATGCTCTATCTGGGTAGCTTGGTTCACACAAAAAATCCTCACTAGCAATCTGCATTGTTTCTGGTCCCTAAAAGAAAAACAAAAATTCTAATGGACAGTAAATAAACTAATAAGTCTGGCACCTATTACTTAGCCTTGGATCAAAACAAAAATGGGAAAGGGAACCACATGCTTATTCTAATCAGACAACTAGTTACCTTTTGGAAACTTGACCTCTTATTTACCCTCTTTTCGTGGTATCTGGCTTAATGCCAATCTCGCAGACTTGCACTCTGGTCAAAACTAGGTCCTTCCTTCTGCTAGATCCGACAAGGAAGTCTTGCTCCAAGCCTACCTCACTACACTGCATTTCTCAATCTCATCGAACTTTTTCTCCTGGCAGCCAAATGACACTAAAACAAACAAATTCATAACCATCAACATCTACAATATTCTTAAACTCCATGCTTCTCTCGTCTCATGGTGCTCTGTGGTTTGGAATTCTCAAGGCATTCCAAAGCATAAGTTTCTCACACGGTTATTTCTACTTGATAGAAGCCCTACAAGAGACATGATCATCAGCTGGAGTTTGGCCATGAACCCTCTTTGCCCTCTCTGCAACTTAGAGCACGAGTCAAGGAACCACTTTTTCTTTATGTGTGACTACATCAGGACAATATGAGACAAAGTTAGTAAGATATGCAAGCTCTCATGCCTTAGGGATTGGAACCAAATCATTGATCACCTCTTGCAGCCACATGGATCGAAAGATTGCAAAGAACCTATCTCTAATTGCATTCCAAGCCACAATCTATTTTATCTAGAAAGAAAAAAATTGTAGGGTGCGCAGTCGTATTTTAAAGCCAGTTTCAACAACCATTAAAACCATTGATCTTACCGTAAGGAATATAATTGCAGGGATCAGATGCTTGTCTCGGAAAATAGTTTCCAATCTATATCAAGTATGGATCCACTTATCGCCTAGTTCTGCATGATCTCTTGTAATAGTAGAAGTCGTCTCCTAACTCCACCGCTTCATCTGTTAACTTGGGCTTTAACTACTCGGCTATCCAATTTGGTGAGGACCCAACCTAATAGCCTTAATGGCTTTAACAACTTTTCTTCTCTATTAATTGCTTCGGCAAATAGGCAATTAGGCTGTTGCTAGACTTTTTTTCTACTTCATGCTTTGAAAATTAGGTTGCTTGTTGGGATTTTTCAAAATAATTTTGTAGTTTGAACCTTTTGTTTATTTATAGAAACCCTTTATTAATGATTATAAGAAACTTTAACAAAAAAGGCTGAAAAATAAAACTTTGCTAGAATTTATTCTTGCCACTTTTGTCAATTAAGAAGAAAAATTATTCAAATATGTTCTTATATTCTATTTTTAGTTTATTTATCTTTCCCAAGAATCATTTTATAATATTTTTACATTACATTGTTCTTTTTTGTCGTCTAAATTATATTAAAAACCAAGGTGGAATACAACGTTCGAATACATGAGTCGGTGGAAAAAAAATTTTCTCTTGAAGACTAACCCAAAAAAAGGAAGCTAAAATATGAAACCCGAAAAGAACTAAACTAGAACACTTAAGATAAAGAATCTAAACATCTGGTAGGTCGATCTTGAATATCAAAACCATTTGGTGACTACTCGAAGCCCAAAATAATGGCAGATCCTTCTATGGTGAATATGAGTACCTCACGAATGAAGAAATAGCTACTAAGCCGATAAGAAAGAGTCCCAGTGTCAAACTGCACGATGCCACAGAAAGAAGCTAAACTGAAGGCAAGACCGATTACAAACATAATGGCAGAAAAGGACACAGAGAGAACTAAACGCTTCTTCCATAAATGGCAAGATCAAAAAACCAAGACAATTGCTTTGACGCTTTAATAGAACTAAAAAAAAGATCAAACCTCGATCATGTCTTTAAAGTACGAACATGGATGAATCAAACCTCTACACGTGAAAATCGAACTAGAAAATAACATTATCCGATCGAACATGAGAGACAAACTAAATGATCAACCAACCTAAACCAACAAATAAACTAAAGCCTAAACCAGAGAACTAGCCCATACTTAACAAAGGATTAAACCATGAAGTTAAATTGAAATACTAAACCAAATACTAAACCACCAGCCAAATCTGAGAAAAAGTGAAGGAAGAGATCGAGACGTAAGAGGAGAGTCACACAAATTAGTTTTAACCAATAAGACCCCACCAGTGGACCCATCACCAGCGATAGCTCGGACACACCGCTATGCCGAAGAACCACCACCACCGATAAGGAAGAAACACACTTGAGAAGGAGAAACAAAGGTAATAATTGTAAATGGAAACCACCACCTCGAAACAAGCCATTTTCACATCTTCCACCAATGGTGGAGGAGCAAAAGCGGTGAACGCATCGGTGCTATCAGAGTTACCGACGCTATTCACCAAAACTAGATATAAAATCAACAACGGCGGCTTCTAGGTCTGGACAAGAAAATTTCGAAAAGAGAAATAGATTTTTTTTTCTTGTTTGTTTTTACATTAGACTGATTTGTACTATTATTTATGTCTGCTTAAATTTGAACAAATCTTTCGTTAATCATTATTGTTTCCATAGTTAGTAACAAGCTTAATTCTTAATTACATGTTGTAACAGGCGTATTGTATTTATATGTTGTAACAGGCGTATTATATTTTTTTTGTCAATATTAGGTCATAACTGACCAGCCCATTAGCCAAGTTCCTGCATAATGCAGATGGTGGGAATCGATTCCGGAACATGCAAGTGTGACTGTCTTTAATAGGCTTACCATATGCCACTAGACTAAATGCCACTTGCAACAGGTGTATTGTATAGTTCATGACTATGAATTAAAAGACTCATAAAAACTTTCTTTAACAAACTAAAATACATTATGAGAAAACGTTTGTTCCTGAAAGAAAGAAATGTCCACAAACATTTTCAAAATAACTGAGCATTGGCTATCTGTCTTATTCTGACAATAATATTGCACCGTTTATTTTGAAAAATATTTATCTATTCGTTAATATTACCTATCAATATAATTCACATTAGATAGGACGAAAAAAGTGAAATTATATCTGAGTAGACATTAAAAAGCAACCTTTAAACTATATATTCAACTTAAAAAAGAACTTTTAAGCAAATTTGATTTTATTCTTTAAATAATCCTACAAAACAAAACACTTAAAAACATCAAACATGTGTTTATAGTTTTAGTTTGACTTTAAGAAGGTTTCCACTTATTTTAGTTCGTAATTATATGAAAATTTCTTATTTTGGATTCAACGCTTTGTTTTAGTATGTTATTTGTACTATTATGAAATAGATGTTGATAAATCGGTTAATGTAGCTCGACTGGAAGAATCATAATTGGGTAGACAACGAACTCGCGCTACTCGAGTGATGTAACTGGAGAACAGTGTTTCAAGTTTGAAGCACAAATAAAGTTGAATCAGCATGATATACTTAACTTTTATAGCTTAGTTTAATTAGATTGGGTAAGAATCTGGTAGTCACTATTCGATGAATGATGGCCAAAAATTTGGCAATTGACTCTGGTCAAACTTGTCATGATAGTGAAAGTAAATGATTGCATCAAAATTTCCATGAGGTGAATTCTAGACATGACAATTTATAATATTAATAGCTCGACAAGTACATGTTCCTATATAACATAACATCATAAATCGAAATAAATCTCAAACTTATTAAAGAAGCCAATAATAGTTTTTCTTTTTGGATCGGCAGCTAGATGAATATAACGTACGTAAAATAGTGACGAAATTTTGGAATTAGATTTTGATATGGAATAGTGTAAATATAATTTGAAGTTGAAATATATGAAGGATATATGAAAGATCTTCAAAGAAAATTCAGAATATTTTTTTACAAAAATGAAGAAAAGACTCGCAAACATATGCTGTGGGACCCACCATGTTTTTTCAACTTGATCATCTCTAAACATCCTTTCACCAAAAACAAAAATTACACCCAGCCCCATAAAAATCAAAGAGAAAAAATAAAACTTTTACTCTCTCTTTCTTTCTCTCTGGATCTCCTACAAGCTCAAGGCCATTAGGGTTTATCTAAGCTCCAAATTCACCCAAATTCCTGTTTTTCTTCAGCAACCAAGTTTTGTTTTTTTTCTTTCTGGGTACGTGATCTTCCTTTAGTGTTCCGTTATCTTCTACTTATATTCTCCTGCACGCCTTCATTATCACTTTTCTTCTTCTGCAACTCGCTTTGGCTTGCTTTTCTCATCAGATTTTGGGGGACCGTATTCAGGGACCTTTCATTTTCTCTTTGTGGTCACTTAGGTTTAGGTTTGTGAAGTTTTAATTCAAAGTTTTACTATCTTTTTTTTTTTGGGATAAAACATATTTTCTGAGTTTGCTTTAGCTATCTTCTCTTTGTTCACGCATTGGCTTCTCTGTGATTTGACATTTGAGATTGTTTGTGGCGTTTTCAAAAAATTAGTATTATAAGTTTTGCTACATTTAATTGGTTTAAATCGAATCTTCACTCCTGCTTCAGCTACCGTTCTTTGTTTACCAGTTAATTTTGAAGTTTTTGAGATCTGAGACTTAAAATAAACCTTCGATTTTTTTTCTTCTGATTTTGGTCCCTGAAAGTTGTTAGGTTGCTTACCTCACTCGAAGCTTTCTTACATTTCGTTACTCTTTCTGTAAATTTCGAATTTTTAGGGTTCTTCTAATCCCCGCGTATATGATGGGTTCATCACGATATCTGTTCACACTAATCAACTTATTTTACTTTCAAATCTTCAAAAGTCTCCTATTTTCGAGTTAGGGCGATGATTTCGAAGATTTTTTTGTATATAAAAATGGCTGCTTTCTCGCTGAATTTAATTATCTGTACTTGTGTAGGGTTCATGATTGAGTCTGCAAAAAAAGTAAATGAATGCCGTGAAGCTATTGAATTTGCATTCTAGATCTGTTTGTTGCTTCTCTTTAATTTCCTCAACTTCTTCCTACGATACTGTATATATTTTCCCATATTTTGTGATGTGTTTCTTATCACTCCACAGACATAGCTCTTCATTTGTAGTTACTTTTCTTTTACCAGTTTTCTGATTAAGTGTTTTTATTTTCAGGTAACTTCGATTCGTGCAGGATCTTGTATATCAGAAGTTTACAAATGAATCACAGGAGATGAATTACTGGGTGCCGTTTTGACTTTGCAGAGATTTTCGACACTGTAAAAGCTCTGTTGCAATGGGATCGTTTACAGGTTCCTGTGAAATTGTGGAAGAGAAGGATGAAGAAGTAAGATTGCCAAAGGATTCAGGGAGATATGGAAAATCGGTTTTGGGATCATCGAGCAAAGATCTGGAGCGTAAACAGCGTGAGTATCATGGTTCTCTCGAGTATGACATCGATAAGCTTTTTCAGTCTATTCCCGTGAGACCTTCAACGAGGCTACTAATGGGTTCTTCTTCCTATAATCATGAGACCAGCGCGAGTGCCGGTCCAAGCAGGACCACTAGCCCTTCTAAGCGAATAGCTTCCTTGAAGAAACCGGGGACACCTCAATCGCCTAGATTTGTTGGTCTCTCTGATTCGGTTTCCTTGAAGCAGGCTCTGAGGGATCGTTGCATTTCCAAGGCGTCGGAAATGGCTGCTCAGAAACGGTTGTCGAAATCAGCAGCTGCATCTCCAAGGGTCTCGGAAGCAGACAGGATTAAGAGTTTGTATAACCAAGTTTCAAATGAATCTTCTACCAAAAGGTCTGGACTTGTCTCTGCGGACAAAGGTAAAGGAAGCTTGGCTGAAATGTCTTTGATGCCTGTAAATGATAAACCAAGCTCTTCAAAGAGCGTGCCTCAGCGGTTTGAAGAGTCTTCGAACCTCATTTCTCAACCTGGAATCGGTTTGGAATTGCAAAGAGATAAATCCAACAAATCTGGGTCTTATCTAAGTTGTAGCAGTGGAGATTATAAGATAGAATTGGATGAAAATGTTGCGTCTCCTTCCACTCATGCGTCTGTTGCAGATGGTGTTAAAGAAATAGACAAACATGTTACCTTACTGCCTTCTCATTCTAGCAAGAAAGGTAATGGGACGGAGCTTGACAAGACAATTCCCTCATCTTCAGGCCCAACGCGGAAAGAAAAGTTTGATGATGCTCCTACTTCAGGAACATATAAGAGCAAAACAGTACGCAAGGTAACCAAAATGGTTCCACGTCCCAAACAACAACCGAAAAAGAAGATATTGCTAAAGAAGAAGTTAAAAATCGGGGTCGTTTCAGCAACTTACCCAACAAAAAAGGTTGAAGAAAATGTTTCTTCCTTAGATTCTAGTACAAATCAACTTCTCTGCCAGAGATGTCATTGTTCATTGAAAAGCAGCAGCATTGAAAAGTACCCTCCCTCGTATAATGCTAGTCATGATCCTGAGATTTGTTCAGACAGTTCGAGCTCTATTTCGAATAATGCTAGTAAAGAAGCTCATCAAGTAGCTGACGAGATTTTTTCTGATTCTTGTGATGTTAGTCTAAGCTCTGAAGCTGAGATTGTTGTCATGAAACGAGATGTTTCCTCAAGCAATGATAGTGGAAACGGCACAAGAGATGGAAAGGAAACAGAAAATCCAACTTCGAGTGAGAAATTTGAGTTCTCCTTGAGTTCAAAAAATAGTCTTGCGGATTATAGTAGGAGCACAAGCATGAGTGAGGAGAGCAACCTGAGCAGGTTTAGCTGTGGGAATAAGCCTCACATGTCGATGGATGTCAGATGGGAAGCTATTAAGCATGTCAAGTTGCAATATGGCTCTTTGGGTTTACGACACTTCAACCTTTTGAAGAAACTTGGTTGTGGAGATATAGGAACAGTCTATCTTGGTGAGCTGATCAGCACAAACTGTTTGTTTGCCATAAAGGTTATGGACAACGAGTTCTTGGCAAGAAGAAAGAAGTCTCCGCGGGCACAAGCAGAAAGAGAAATACTGAAAATGTTGGACCATCCTTTTCTTCCTACATTATACTCGCAGTTTACTTCGGATAATTTGTCCTGTCTAGTAATGGAATATTGTCCTGGAGGAGATCTTCATGTCCTCAGACAGAAACAGCTTGGCCGGTGTTTCCCTGAACCTGCAGCAAGGTAAAGATTACCCTTTACATGTCGCGTCCTGATCATTAATTTACCAAATTTATGATAAAGCTTTGTATTTTTCAGATTCTATGTTGCAGAAATTCTCCTTGCATTGGAGTACTTACACATGCTTGGTATAATATACCGAGACTTGAAACCAGAGAACATTCTTGTCCGTGAAGATGGACACATTATGCTTACGGATTTCGATCTGTCACTCAGATGTGCAGTGAACCCAACTCTTCTCAGGTCAACTTCTCCGCCTGGCAAAGATCCGGCAAGGATGTCTGGTCCATACAACACTTCCAACTGCATACAACCATTCTGTATCTCAGAACCATCTTGCCAGGTTTCCTGTTTCAGCCCAAGGCTCTCCTCAAACCAACAACAAGGTAGGAAACCAAAAAGGGCTGATCATCTTTCAAAAACCCAACAAAACTTAAAGAAATCGTTGCCTCAGCTTGTGGCTGAACCAACTGAGGCAAGATCCAACTCATTTGTGGGAACACACGAGTACTTAGCCCCAGAGATCATCAAAGGAGAAGGGCACGGCGCTGCGGTTGACTGGTGGACTTTCGGAGTTCTCCTTTACGAGCTGTTGTATGGGAAAACGCCTTTCAAAGGTTACAACAATGACGAGACCTTGGCCAATGTTGTGTTGCAGAACCTCAAGTTTCCCGATAGCCCGCTTGTGAGCTTTCAGGCAAAGGATTTGATCAGACGGCTTTTGGTTAAGGAACCAGAGGACCGGCTTGGGTCAGAGAAAGGATCTGCAGAGATCAAAAAACATCCGTTCTTTGATGGATTAAATTGGGCTCTGATCCGGTGTGCAATTCCGCCTGAGCTGCCAGATTACTATGAGTTTGGTGGTGGACAAGAGGCGGCAGCGGATTCTCCTGGAGGCAGTAATAACAAGTATCTCGAATGTAAAGCCATAGGCGATCATCTTGAGTTCGAGTTATTTTAAGTAAAGACAGAAATTTTCTGGTAAAAGTATTCAGAGTAAACGTTGATGTAAGTTACTATATTTAAGTTGTCAAGTCTAATATGTAAATGTAGCCTTCTTCGGAGACATAATCTCATGTATTCCACCAACTTGTTAAACTATCTTAGTAGGTAGGTAGGTACTATTGGACATAATTATATATATGCTTAGAGTTACATTATATGATAGCTTAGGCAAATCAATCGGCTATTTTATCTAATCAAATTTGTGGTTGTGTATATTTATTACTCATTTTAAATGATGTTTTAGGGAAAAAAATTTGTTTCAAATTATTTGATGTTTTCAACTTTCTTTATATGTTTTGACTATTTTTTTTTATATCATTAAATATATGCTTTGACTATTTATATTCTGCAGATTGAAGTATAATTGGTTGAAAGATTATTAAATATATTGGTAAACATTACTTATTGTTGGATTGAAAAAATAAAAAATTAAGTGATTCCTTAATCTATAGGTAAAAACCTTAAACATCATAGATTATGAAATAAGCCACCTTGTCATTTGCCTTAATAAGCCATTTACATAGATGTTGGGATTTTCTTATTTTCAGTTAGATTACAAGCCCCAAAAAGACATCTTAATCATCAGACTGGCTTCACTTTAAATTGAATTGTTTTTGGCTTTTTAACTTTTCCTTTTGGCGGGATTGCTTGCTTTGATTTTGGGATGGTGTAAAAGCAAAGCAATTTCGTTTAAGAAGGTTTAAGCAAAAGCAAAAGAGTAAAGACACTGAAAGTACATATATAGATATTGGGGGAGACTTAGACTTGCTGTAATAACAAGACAAAAAAAAAATGAGTAGCAAGAACTCAGGAGCTGCTGCAGCTACTGCAGTCAACACCAACGGTAAGCTACCAATGGAGGAGAATGACGAAGGGGAGATATGGAAAGCAGCAGTGTCGAGGTTTCAAGCCCGAGAAGAAGAGATCGAGAGGAAGAAAATGACTGTTAAGGAAAAAGTTCAACAGCGGCTCGCTTTTTCAGAGGAAGCTACAAGATGCTTAACTCAAACATTGGAGGCAAGTTTTAAGAAAAAAAAAAAAAAGCTTTTTTTGTTTAATATGGTAGAGTGAATTCCCAACAGACAAAAAAGTTAAGACATTGTTCTTACAAAAAACAGGAGCTAGAGATTATGGGCGACCCTATGAGAAAAGAGGTTGGACTTGTGAGGAAGAAAATAGACATGGCGAATCGAGATATCAAATCTTTGGCTCAAAGCTGTCAGAAGAAGGTTTTTTTTTTTTTTCTTAGTTTCATCCTTCGAAATCTTTCGTTTTAAAACTCTACAGCTTTGTCTATAACGGAAGAGAAAAATTTGACAGGAGAAGGAATACAAAGAGACATTGGAAGCTTTCAACGAAAGGAACAAAGAGAAAGCTCACCTTGTTTCGATGTTAATGGAGGTATTTGGTCTAAACCACTTAAGCTTTGTGGATTCCTACAGCAGTACCAAATGTGTGTTGATGGTTTTTTTTGGCAGCTACTGGCTGAAAGTGAAAAGTTAAGGATAAAGAAACTGGAGGAAATCAACAAGACTGTTGGAACCTTGCAATGAGGAGAACATGGATCACAACTTAAAAGAGTCTGAAATACTGTTTTAGTTTTTTTTGGTATTGGATTTGTGTTCAAGTCCTCTCAATCGAAAGTGAGCTATGATGTAACAGGATGTACGATGCAAATATGATTTGCCTAAGCTTTAAAGATACATATGCTCCCAAAAACAACTTTCTTAAAAGATAGAAATTAGTTGGATGCAAGATGTCTTTGTACATAAATATTAAATCTCAAAACATATCAAACATTATTAAATCAATAAATCCAAAACTAGCTGCTTTGGCTATCTTGTGCACATACCTGTTTTTCTTTTACTCTGCCAGCTCAGTGTTTACATACCTGTTAGCGTAATCTAAATACTCCTGCAAGTAACAGTCAAACGTAAAAGAGGTTTCCAAATGACCTAGGAGGAAGTATAAGAACAGATTTCACCAGTGTCTATAACTAAAAATTGGTAACTGTACCTGAAGTATAATTACTGCGGCAAACTTATCTAACATTGTCTTTTCATGAACTGGATGCAGATTCAAGGGCTTCAACATCAGTTCAACATTCTGTGGACAGTATTACATGAGATTCTAGCGCTTATATATTATGTGGTTAAATGTTAACACTTATATTTTACTAAGACTTAGAAAGAACTATAGAATAGGCATAAGATATACCTTTGATGATAGTCGCTCGTCCCAATATGTGTACTTCACATCCTTGAGTTTTCCAGTCTGACGAAGTTCCTCGATGAACATATTCACACTGACAACCTGTTCCAAGTTGAAAAATCTTTATTTCTTTGGTTATAAGTACTAGTGAAGAGGAATAATACTTAACAATTCAGCAGAATAAAAGCTTACATCCTCTACATTGTTCAATTTGCCAAATGGATAACCAACAACTAAGCCCGACAAGGAAAATGTTTTGACCTGCATGAGACAACGAGATCAGTAAAGGCAAATGATTGTTGTAATCAAACGGAGTTCAAAAGTCTACTTGTTCACAGATATCTACAAGGTGAATGACTTGTGTTAAATAGAGTAAGTTTAAGTGAGAGAACAAACACCTAAAATGTTAAAACTAGATTTTTTAATCACCGGCAATTAGAAATAGCCCTAGGAAGAATGTATTGATTAATTCATTACAATTTAGAAGACACTGATACTAAGATATGATAGTTTCTCTTCTCCTGAACCGAAACTAAATTTGTGAATTTGTTTTACGTCTACTTCAAGTCTAGAGCTAAAAAGTAGAGAAACAATCAAATTTGAGTACCTACCAGGTTCTGAAAATCTGTAGCCATCAAGTCAATGTTTGTTTTCTTCCTGAGCAGAACACTGAAAGAGAAGTATCAGATTTACAATAGCTACGATGATTGATGAATTGAACCAATTTTAACTAATATGGCTAGATATGATTTGCATTTTTTGAAACAAATATTTCATCAAATGTTGTATAGTATCTGATTAGAAACTTTGAATGTACAAACTGAGCGGAACTAAATGATTTGTACCTCAATGGAGACGCAACCGTATTTGAAGGATCAGAAACAGCTAATCCAACATACTTCTCACCAACATCTAAACCCAGAAAATGCCCAGGGACTGGCACTTTTGTCTTCAACACATTACCCAACAAGCTCAATGGCTTCACATATTTCATCTCCTGGACGAAAAATTGTATCAAACTTCCAAAGAAATTCTATAAACTGAGACAAAAAACTCAAAGATCAATTAATAAATTGCAGAACTTTGATGATTGTTTTATCAAAAAACATTCAATCAGACGAGGAAACAAGTATCTGAAAAGGGTCTTCGAGCTAACCCAAAAAAAAAGGTTGATATTTTTGTTTTCAGGCGAGAAGAAACGACGAATGGTTGTGGTTAGTGTGTTGCGACTAGAGCGACCACAATAACCCACGAAGATGAACTGTAAAAGGTTTTATTAGCTTATAAGTTCGAGGCTTCACCGTCTCTCCGTCGCCGGTGGAGAGAAGAATAACCAGAAAAATGTTTAGGTCTTTGTTTTTCCCAATCCCTTCGGCTCTACCAAGAACCGGCTTGATCCGAAATTTATTCGGTTTAGATTAACCGGCTTAATTGAATGCAACAAAGCTTCTCCTTGAGTTTACTTGCAAGTTTGATTCGAAAACAAAAGTTTCATTGGTCTACAACTTTAGGCAATAAAAATATAAGTAGAATAAGAAACAATTCCCAAGTTTGGAATTTTGACATGATTTGAATCAAATAAAAAAGAAGACATGTCAGAGCAAATTTTCTGCAGAAAGTAGATAGAGAGGTTCAAAGAGGACAGCCAAAAGATTACAACAGTTTTCTTCAATGAAAGACTTGAGTTGAGATTCCCATCTGATGAAGAACACTTGACGTAGACGAGGCTGACCTCAAGGCCTCAGCCAATGGTCCTCCCATATTGTGGTGGTTGCCTCCATTGCTCCACCAATTCATTTGCTCTCTCTCATTGCTATTGTTTCTCATGTTTTCTCCTTCCTCATTGCCTGTAGAAAGTTTTAGAGAAACATCAGAGGAAGGGTTGTTACCGGGCATGGAGATCGAAAGATGACATGTGGATGAGCTCATTGGACTTGAAGTAGAGTCTGATGATCGTGGCCAATCATCAAAGAAATGCCTCAAGATGTGACCATCATCTGATCTTCCAGTGTTGAACCCACTGTGAGCTTCATATGGCCTCTTGTTGTTGTTGCTCTCTTGTTTCATCTCTGAAGAAGAACTATTGCAAAAGATATTCACAATCTTTTATGATTAGCAAACACATGAACATTTTCAAACCAAGATCCAACAACAGAAAACTTGTAACCATCTAAGTAAGGCTTAAGACTACTAATTGTGCACAATTTCCTACAATCAAAGAGACTGTATTAGGAAAATAAATAAGTCAATAATTGAAGTTGTTTTTTATTCTCAAATGTGTGTTTAAGAGGAAGTGGTTGCAGAATCTCAGAGCTTTTTTTTTTCTTCTATGCAGGATTGGTCAGCTTTCACTGAGGTCCTACCATTCTCATTATTTCAAATACATTAGTGTATATCTCTCTCTCTTTCTATTTATCTGATTAAAAAAAATTAGATTCTATCAAATCCAACTGTTATCGTTATCTCTCAACTAAAGAAGGAAAAGAAGAATAATGTTTTATCACAAAGAATGATAAGTCTCTGTTGTCACCCAATTGCCAACATTACCCCATTCTTCACACAGCATCAATACTTCAGTATAATAACTTATTCTCAAACAACAAGTCTTTCATCATTTCCAAACATATTTATTCAAAACTTTATATGTTTAAAAGAGATCCTTTGTAATAAATTTAAGCTACTAATGACTTCACTTAAACAGAGTGTTTTTCTGTACCTTTGTTGGTGACTAAGGTTGAGATGTTGAGATGACGCAGAGGAAAAGAAGTGGTTGTTGTTCGGATTATGACCAAGCTCCTCGCCTAAGACAAAGCAAGGTGGGGTTGTCGTGGTCGTTTCCACAGGCTTTCTTGAACGGTTGCGTCCACGGTGGATGTGGCGGTCACAGTACTTATGGCCGGCTACAACATCCCTCGAGCATCTCCATTTCTTCCCGTCTGTCCTCTTACACCTTCCTGGCTCAGGATCCATTGCTCCTCTTCCCCAATACCCTGCTTTTATATTCTTAGAGTGAGTGTTTATAAGTAGCAACCAACAAAGATCTCACTTAAAACATTGATTCAGACTGTACTTGTCTGATTTCATTCTGCTAATGCATCTTTTTGAGAGAGGTTTATACACATAACAAGATTGTCTTGTAAAAGATAAACGTATATACTTGTTTATTTGATGAGGCTATGAATTAGAAGTTCTAGATCTTGGAAACATAACTCCAACATCCAGAACAAAAATCATATGCACTCCTGATAAGAATGATTCTGTATAAGGCTATAAAGCATTAAAAAAAAAAAAAGGAGAGAGAGGAGAGAGACTGACAAGAAGGTTGGTGATGAGGAAAAGTATGTTGAAGAGGATGGTGAAGGAAATGCAGAGGAGAATGATGGATGAGACTTTTCTTTATGGGTAAGAGAAGCTCTTGAGGAACTGAAGCACCAGCCAACATGTATCTGTAGATCAGTGCTTGTAGCTCAAGTTCTTGCCACTGTGCCCAGCTGAAGAAGTTTCCCATCTCTACAAATTAACATTGAAAACCATGTCAGCAATAAGTTCAACATTTGAATGAAGAGAAAAGTATTTTCCTTTTATGAACACTTACTTAGGAACCTGGAAGAAGAAGGGGAAGAGTCAGGGGAGAAGCATGAAAAAGAAGAGGAAGAGGTGGGTTCAGGGACAAAGAGAGGAAGAGGAGCAGGAGCAGAAGTTACAGTTTGGGACTGAATCTGATTAAAGAAAAAGTTGGATATCTTAGTTGCAGAGCCTTGTTCTTCTGACTCATTCTGCTGCTGACTTCTCCATTGTTTCAGTTGCAAGTCCATGGAACAAAGAGAGAGAAAGAGAGACAAAGAGAGAGGCAGAGATATGTGTTGGTTGCTTTTGGGGTAGTTTTTTCCTCCTACTTCTTTTGTTTTTTTAAGAGTCTCACTTAATAAGCAAAGACAGCCACAACAAAAGTCTTATTTATTAGGCTTCTGATGTAAATACCCAAATAAAAAAGAACCTTTCTTTTTTTAACTTCTCTTTGTTCTCTGTTAGAGAGAGAGCTAGAGAGAAAGATAAAAGTGTTTGACTATGAAGACAAGACAGTTGAAAGGATAAACAAAATTACAGAGTAAGAGTGTAAATTCTATATAATATTAGGTTTAAATATTGTTTGTTTATTGTGATATAAAATTATGTAAGTCAGAATAAAACCCAGAAAGAAAGCTCACTGCAAGATGCAGATGGAGAGATAGTAACCTGCAGTGTTTATGTCTCACTGCCTTGGAAAAATCACTTCCTTATTTTATCTCATTTTAATATTCCATAAGTAGGTTAAATAGAAGCCTATTAAGATAATGTTTAATTATAATGAAGGATTTATTCAATGTTGTCATTCAATGTTGTCCAAAGTAACCTTAATTATTTGTTGTACAAATGTCATTTGTTTCAGAGATTGTGTTACAAATGTATTAGACTCTAATTTCAAAGCACAATAATCACGTTGGATTTGACTAACTATGATTCTCTGGTGACAAGAAACTACTCCCTCTGTTCCCTTCGTTCCAAAATTAGTTATATTTAAGATTTTGGCATATAGATAAAGAAAATCATTTAATTTTTAGTTTTTTCATTTAAAAATATTATTTTTAATCTATTTAATGATCATCTAACCAATTAGAAACTAATATGCAAAATACAAATAATCAAAACAAATAAAAACACAATTAACTATGCATTGAAAATTGAAAATATCATACATTTTGAGACAAATATTAAATCTAAAATATCATTTATAAAAATAGATGGAGGGAGTAGTATTTAATATATATATATATATATATATATATCTTTCTTTGTTAATTGAATTTAAATACTTTCTTGATGTGTAATTAAATTCGGACTATCCAAAAATACCCAAATAAACATGAAAATACTACCTCAAATTACTTAATATAAAATTTCCATATCATTATTTCAATATTACTATTGGTTTTAGCAATAATGCTTGTCTTTGGCTAATGAATTGTTTTGTGTATTTACTTAGTTCTAATTTGTAACCGTCATTACTTTTATAATCTGTTATACTATAGGGGTGATTAGAAAGGGCTGTGAGTGCTACAGAAAACAAATTGATTTCAAAATAACTAAAATTAAGCCAATCATAATTTATGTTTTATTTTGGCTTTCATTACTGTGGAAAGCAAATATTTAATTATGGTAAGTATTTTAGCTGTGAAAAACCAAATTTTTCCAGCCCAAATTTATGTGCTTTGCAAATTTAAAATCAAGCTATTATTAAAAATAATCCTAATGCAAATTACGTGTGATTTAACCCTTCCTTATATAATCGTTGAAATTTGGGTTTTGGAAACTACAAAAAGTATTATATTCTTAAATTTGACTTTATTGGCATAGGTTATATAATGGAATTATTGAAAGGAAAATAATTTGATTTTAAGATAAATGACTATAAATTGTATAAAAAATGTCCATATTGGCTTTAGGTTAAATAATATTTATATAGATACTATAATAATTAATAAATATCACAACGATACATCAATACTTTTTTTATATATTTATTATTGTATATTAGAGAGTATATATTTATTATAAATTTATTACATTTTTTAATATTAAATATTTATTAATTTTTGTTTAAAATATTATATATCTATTATGTATCTACAAAATATACGTTTATTACTTTATATATTTATTATTTTATTTAAAATATTATCTATAGCATTTATGTTTAAAGTTTTACCAATCAAACTTTCATTTTTCAAAAATCAAAGTCATAAACATACAACAAAAAATAAACAGCCAAAATTCTATAGCAGAAAATTAAAAGCTACAACTGTTGCCAATTAGGCCCTATATAATTGTTCATTTAAAGTTACTATGTAACGTATGTGTTTGTTTGAAGCTTTTTAGTTATTAAATTCCAAATATGTAGAAATGAATATAATCTTTGTAATTTCCTTATATTACAAACATTGTAGCTAGAGGTATATCTAAGTAGTTATAATAGGGAATAAAATTGTTACTAGAAAAGGCCAAGTAGAGTTGAAAACATTTATCAAAATGAAGTTTTTTTTTTTTTGTCAACTCACAATAATAGATCACCAACTAGGTGAAAGAAACGTTATCAAAATGAAGTTAGAGAACATTTATTTGATATCTTCACTTGGCTGAATAATTACAAAAGACATTTATTATCTTCACTTTATCTGGTTTTATCTGGTTTAAAAAAAGAATTATCTTTATTTGGTGGTGCCAAAACAGAAATGATGGCATTATTTTTGTGCGAAAAGTAATAAATGAGAGAAGGACGAAAACGATATTTCAAGTAGGAAAGAGCCAGCCAAAGGCTATCATGAGTGAGTCTTCCTAAGATCTTAATCATATTCATTCATTCCCACCAGTTTGGGCGGCATTTATTTCATTTAAACGTTGCGTTTCGCTCCTCCACACTTAAAATATCACAAAAAAATCACTTCATTATTTTACAATATTTCTTACTTACATGAATACATATGACAATAAAGGGAAAAATCAACCAAATAAATGTTAATATTTGTAGTCCAACTCTGTAGAATTTGATGTTAAATAGTCTGTAATCCTATCTAATCTAGTTTTTAGTTTGAATTATGGACTGATTTACTCCCTCTGTTTTTTAATAGTTGATGTTTTAGAAATTTTTTTTTTCTTTTTAGTTGATGTTTTAAGATTTTTTTTCAAAATTTATTGTACTTTTGGTATTTTTGACTCTTTAAATTCTACAAATTGATTTGTGATTGGTTAAACTATTTTGGAATTTGTAATAAAGTATATTTTGTTTAGAAAAAATAAAGCAATTAATGATTTCTTAATATGTGTGAAAATCCTAAAACATCAACTATAAAAACCAGAGGGAGTAGTTGTCAAAAAAAATTTTGCTAATTAAATTCTTTTTGTCAACAAAATTTTATATATTGAAAAAAATGATTTCTTAAGCTAAGATGGGGAATCAATAAAGTGTCTCTTGGCGGAAATTGAGATAGCCATAGCGTAGATATTTTGTAGATTGTGTTTTTCCCTAATGAATGGGTGGTGTTTAGAAACAAAGCATGTTATCTAGGTCAAGCCGTCAAGTTTTCCGATCTGCTTTGGGTGAACGGTGGTTGGTGGCTAAGACAACACCGACGCTGTTCACCACCCTTTTACTCATCCCACCGGCGATTTGAGACTATGTATTGAAGGAAAGTGAAGTCCAATTTAGGTTTTGGTGTGGAGGAAAACCGGTGTCTGCAGATTCTCTGGTGGTCTCTCTTTCTTTGTTGTCTTTGGGCGGAGGTGGTGGTCGATCCCGTGATGGTGTATCTGAGACTCGTTTGGTTCACCGACGGTCAACCTCGTGACTCATCCTCTTTTGGTTTCATTTTCTTGTCTGTGTCTTTAATGGTTTTTGGTGTGGATATAATTTCGCTTTAGTTATGTTGGCATGGGCTTTACTTAATCGCTCTTTGATTAGGTTTATGCCTCCATTAGTTTATCCTCCTCCCTAAGTATATTGGGCTAGGTTTGGATGGATCTTTGTTTGGGAGTACCTTTTCCCCATAGTATGTGAGATAAGTTAGTTTTCTCTTGTTGTCTGGTAAAAAGCTTATGTCGTATCTTGATTGATTTGAAAGTTGCAGTCTTTGGTTTGCCCTTATGGTGTGAGTTCGCAATATCAAGCTCAGGAAAAGGGAAATTCGGACATTGGCAATATTGAGAAAGAAAATCTTCTTTTTAGAGAAAGTCGTGCTCTGTTTTCAAATCATTGTTCATAGATAGAATCCTGTTTTCTTGTTAGTTGTGCCAGTTCTCCTTAGATCGTCTGAAAGATTTGATTCAGTGTTTGTGTTTGGTGTATTCTTAGGATCGCTATCAGGTCATCCTCTTTGTTAGGTAGGATTATATGCGTCCTTTGATCTTTATGTGTTCCATTGTATTCTCGTATCTTTGTAATCATTTAAATGCTATATCAATCAGATGTCTGAAAAAAATAAAAGAATGAGTGGTGTTTCTTATCTACCAAGAACACTTTGCAAGGTTGAAGAATTCCTTTAGATAATTTTCTCTCTATTTAATTTAAAATCTTTGAACCACAAGCATTCTTGCTTGTTATATTAAAAATTCAGCCAATGATCTAAACTTTATAAACAACACTTTACTAAGGTGATCCTTTTAATTAATGATTTTGAATTGACAAAAAAAATCAAGATGGACGATCTGAGCTTACAAATACATTCTCTTGCTAAAATTCTTGATATACAAGTTAAGTTATCATTAATAAACAGCAAATAAGTAAAATTTATATAATTTTTGATCAATCGTTTAAATAAGTTAAGAAAACAAAACAATCTTTTGAAATCAACATACTAAATAATGATAATTTAGTGGTTTAATTTGCTATTAACCCATGTTTACATGAACTTCTTGGACTCTCAAAGATATTATGGTTAAAGAGAAATGATGAGTCAATTTTCAGTGTCAAAAATCTTAATATTGTGTTGAAAATGATACGGGTCTCCAATTGTTGGAGTTGACTGTCACCTAAAAATCAAAATTTCTCGATATGACATTTATATTTACAAACTCAAAATTATTAAAAAAATTAAAATAGTGACATTCATTTTGGAGATCTTATAAACATTAAGATAAAATTGATCTATAATTTAAAATTACCTTTAAAAATAGACATAAGGTAGTTTTCGTTACAAATTTTTTAATAAAAATTCAAAATTAATAAATGTTTAATAAAAAAACTCTAAAAACTAAAATTTAATAAAAATATATCGGTTACAAATTTGGTTATTGATCGGTCATGGTTTGGTTTTGGATTCAATTTTCTGGATACATAGATTTATGAAATATTCTGGTATTTTGTCATGTTCGGTTCATCTAATTCAATATTTTGGTTATTTTGATTTAAAACTTAATCGAATATTTTTACTTTTCGCATAGAGTTAGGTTCGGTATAGATCGAGTTTGGATTTCAGTATTTTATATAAAAATACAATGTAAAATAAAAAGATTTGTATAGAAAAATCTAAAATTTGGTTATTGATTTGGTACCGGTTAGGGTTTGGGTTCGTTTTTCAAATACATATATTTATTACTCATTGGAGTATTTGTCGGGTTCGATTCCTCTAATTTGGATTGATTTCGGTTCGAGTTTAAAATTTCTAAAACAACATCTCGAAAATATTTTAAAATATCAACACGAGTTTAAGAGCCAAATAAATATAAATTAAAATAATTAATCAAATTATGCACTATAACGTGAGTATAATCTTAGTCAGTCAGTGAATCTACCTCTATCTACCTAAACTAAATTATATATAACCCACATGAAATTACGCAATGATTTTATGTGGTGAAAATGACAAAGCTTGTCTTAAAACAAGAGCATGAATACATTTAACAAACTAGGTCCCTTGTCTTACTTTTTTTTTTTTTTTTT
>OVAX01000068.1:0-36242 GCA_900406405.1 Lepidium africanum | reverse complement strand
TTTTTTTTTTTTTTTTTGTCCAATATTTTCACAACTGGTCGGCCCATTAGCCAAATTCCTGCATAATACACATAACGAAACTCAATCTTTAGATATGTAAGTGCACATTCTTCTAATAAATTTAAAAACATACTACTATACTAAACGCCATCCCTTGTATTATTTTGGTGAGCCAAAATAAGATATTTTTAAACATAATATAAAGATGTAATGAAATATGTAAAAATAAGTGGAGGAGGGTTGGGTCACGTGCTAAAATAGAGACCAGATGAGATCAAAATAGGGCCCGGCCCAAACTCTTCACCGACTCACAGATTTGAAAAAATGAAGCGATCACCTCTCGAGTCTTCGCCCGGGCCGCAGACATTAGGTCCCACGACCTAATTTGAGAGTACCTAATCTCCATTTTATTTGTGCTCATTTTTATTACCAATCTTGCATTTTCTGATCCATTTTTTGACGTGATGAATTGTTTTATTTTTATATTCTTCATCAAAGACAAAAACATTTTTCTTGTTAATTCGTACAAAATTGGAACTTCTTTTTTTTTCTGCTACTTAAAAAATGAGTAAAGAATTGTAATGGCGGAGATTTAGAGAAATAAGATAGAAATAGGAACTGGT
Organism: Lepidium africanum; assembly: GCA_900406405.1. Lineage (NCBI taxonomy): Eukaryota > Viridiplantae > Streptophyta > Magnoliopsida > Brassicales > Brassicaceae > Lepidium > Lepidium africanum. Next base: position 35,619 of record OVAX01000068.1, on the reverse strand, counting down.
AAAGAGCTTTTAAAGAAGTCACATGTGTGTGTACATAAGGACAGATACGTTTTTTTTTTCTTAGATTGTGTCAAAATAATTTAACATATTAATTGTTTTGTATTTTTCTTTGTCAAAAAAAAAAAAAAAAACGTATGCAGGTGGGTCAAAGCGAGTCAACGTAGGCCCCAGTCTCTCCATTTAAGTTATGCCAGAAAGCGGGGCCTTCTTTGATTTTCCCTCAGGCCCATGACTTCGTTACCATTCTCTTTTTTTTTTTTTTGGTCACGACTTCGTTACCATTCTCACCTTTATTATTAGGACCTTTTTACGGAATTAAACATATACTAGTTGTTATCTTATATTTTGGTAACATTCCTAGGTTTGAATCAACACTTTTATAATCTGTGTTCATTCGGTAATTACTTGTGTCAATATTCGGATTTAATTAACATCTAACTCGATTTGTGAGAGTTTTAAGAATATTTAGAATCCAAAAAAGTAAATATTATATCATATATATATATATATATATTTCGTAGTTGTATGATATATACAGCTTTATTTCTACCAAAAATATATACATACCGCTTTATTATGTTGCTAGATGATGTCTCGTGCTATGCACAAGTTATATTTTTATAAAAACTTATTATACATTTGTAGCTATTTTTATTTATTATAATATTTATATGTGATATTTGATTTCTTTTTGTTTACTTCATGATTTGATTTGTATATATAAATTTATTAATTTTATACATATTTGATATATTAAAATTTAATTTATAATGATGATAGGTGTTGTACACAAAATATATTTATCGATATCTGTTGATTTAAGTTTTGATTCATTACAATTTTCAAATATAAACTTTTTGATTCGTGTTATTTAAATTTTTTCACCCATATTCACGTAGGTTTTTAGATCGTATTTATATAAGTTCTTAATCATGCTTTTGTTTAAGTTTTTAAACCCGTATTCATTTATGTTTGTAGATCCATGTTTATTTAGTCATATAAACATGTGTTCATTTAGGTAAATATGAGTCATGTGTTCATTTAAGCATTTAAACTTGTATTTAAAGATTATTATAATTTATTAATTTTTAATATATTTATAAAAAATATTCTAATACCTTTCAAATTTAATGTTTGTAACATTTAACTTGTTCTTTGAATTTCACCGTTAATATTTTTGTGTATATTAAATATGAAGTTACATAGTTTTTATCATTATTATATATATCAATTAAATCAATATAATATAACTAATTGTATAAGTGTTTAAATCTTTTTTTAGTACATATTATAATCTTATATGACAATATAAAAATAAATTATTATGTTTGACTTGCTATTTATCTATTTGTATAGCGTATTTAAATTTTAAATTAGCATAATATTCGGAAACCTTCAAAACTAAATATTCAGAAGGTCAGAAATTATAATTTAATATTTTTCTATGGACAATAATGTTGATTAGTCGATTATCAGAAGTTCAATATTTCTTTTAGTTTTAGATAATTATTAAATTTTTAATATAATATTCGATAAAAAAGTTTCTTTGAGTAATATTATTTAATTTATATTTTTTTAAAAAAATAATATTATTTTAAAATAAAAATATAATATTTTCCTTATTCTTATTGGATTTGATATCCTTATAACTATATCTTCTATTTTTAAGGACTTCTAAACGTGAGTTTATCTTATTTTAATAGATTTTCCTTATCCTAAACAAACAAAATAACCATGAGATCTATTAAAAATATTTTATCAAGACCGAATTAATTGAAATTATAACAAGTATTTTAGATCTAGATATCCGTACTTTTTTGTATTTTTGTATACATATATATATTTTCAATACCAATTTACACCACTTTTATTTTTATTTTTACTGTTTTAACATGATAACAATATTATTAATTTGCTAATGTGTAGTCTTCAAGGAGGATGTTAGTTATACAAAAAGGCACAAAATCAAAATGCTGACAAAGTAAATTATTAGGATGTAATCGAGCTAAAGTATCTCAACTGTTACAAGCTCTGCTTTTCCAAACTATCTCCGAATTTTGAAATCGGTTTCTCCAATATGTAGTTTCTCGTATCCATGGGTACAAGTCAAAGCATGTGGTTTTATTAGTGAGTAATCTCCAAAGCATGTGGTTATCACCTTCAAAAACAACACATTGATATTATATTTTTATTTTATTTATTTATATTATATTTTTATTTTTGGTATTTATTTTTTAATCATTATTTATTTTTATAAAAAAAAAATAAGGTCTTTCCATTTTTAAAACAAAAAATCCAATTTTTTTTGTAAATATAGAAAACAGATACGGATATATGCGGATATCCTTTCTTTTCACGGATACGGATACAAATATTAATTTGGCGGATAATACGGATACAAATATTAATTTGGTTAAAAATACAGATATATATACAAATATCCTTAAAAAATCTGGATGTCCGCTCCGTAACAGGACTACTTGCCAGTAGCCTATAAAGGTTTTGGCCAGGTCACAAATATTATTATTTTTTTCTTTGTCGATATTGGATCGACACGGACAAATCCATAGCTTAAAATCACCCATGAAATCTTTTTTTAAGCTCACAAATATTGTTAGTTTTAACAAATATATATTCCAAAATTCTCAAGTTTGAAGATGATATTAAAAGACGTTTTGTATATACAATCTTCTATTGTAAAAACATATTCAATACAAAAATAACATAAAATTAAGGGCGAAAAATAAAGTAAAAATTGGAGAAACATGATGGTCGTTACTCGTTACCATAGCTCGAGGATCTGCTTTTAGGCCCACCGTTAGATGGACCCTACCATGAGACATCTCTTAATCTAGACCGTACATTTGTTTGAGTGTTTATGTTTGGTCCCCTACTGCGCGCCACCGGTTCTTCTCTGTACCACTTAACCATTTGATCAACATGCCTTTTTTTTTCTAAATCATATTTCTCTGAATATAGGAACTAATATTTACTTTATGACATCTAATCTGCAACATTCCAATTTGTAAAGGGTTTTTGTTGACCACACTCACAACAAATCCATGAAGACATTGTATGTTTAACTTATCAAGTCAAACGAACGCACTCATTGTTACTTTTCCAATGTAAGAACGTATCTCTTATATTCATGTCTTGATGTTCGATTCCTGAATAAAAACAGATCATGTAAGTGCTGACCAAAAAATGACAATGCATGTAAGTTTTCAATCTACATTTGTACTTAGCGATACTCCATTGACAACAAGGTAACAAATTAACCTCGACAACAACAAAAACTTGTTTTATAAAGAAAATAGCTTAGCTGTCAGTAACACGCATTCAGTTTATATAGCATTCGGTGAAACAATGATGACGTAAAAGCTCTCAACGATGATTAATCAAACTGCAAATATAAGGAAAACAAATAGTCGAAGAATGAGAAGGTAAAGAGTTGGAAAGAAGCTTATACATATATTTCTTAACTTGCGTATTGCCTTTTTTTATCATACAATTATATAAACCTATCTATATATCAAACTCTATATATATATTTGATTACACAAGATTACGTAATTATATGTGATTACCTATGCTTTTTTTTTCCATTTTTTTATTATCTACTTTGTGTTTAAGTATTTTTCATTGTGCTTGGAGAATGAAGAATAGTGTATTCATTGTTAGATATATTAAAACTTACTCTTATCTCATACGCTTTTTATTCACTTAAATAAATGTCTTCTAATTATTATTTTTTAAATGTCTTCTAATTTTGTTTGCATCCTTGAAGCTGTCTCCGGAGTAAGTAGAATTGTACTAATAATTGATGTTCATGTGATTGGGCAGGGATTTGTTGGCATTTTACTTTTTTCAATTAAAATCTAAAAATCAATATATATATATATTTTTAACGAGATTAACAAATCTGATCCATAGCTTAAATCCAACTCCTTCTAAAATTTTTTAATTAAAAAATAATAGAGTAGAGTTAAATTTTCAATTATATGAACCATTAATTGGAATATATAACCATTAGATTGAGAAATAAAACAAATCTTCAGTATTTTATATTTCTAAAGTTGGAACTATATGGATTGATGGGGTTTTAGATTATCAATTTATCATGCCTACAAAATTTGATGGTATGAATGGACAATGAAATACTACACATTTCAGCTATTCTTTTTTAAAAAACAAAAATGACTGCTTTTGCTTTACAGCCGTCATTTTTTTTTTACCTTACTCATTTTTTTTATTAATAAGATTAATAAACGCTTAATTTATAGTCAAATTACTCCCAATAGAACTGACATGATTTGAACCCTCACCTAATATCAAACTAAATTAAAAGCAAACTAAGTGAACCATCTACTACTTTACTTCTTGGCCATCATCTTTTCTTTTTTTTTAATATAGAGTTATATAAAATATAATAACGCCAAGTGGCAAACAAAGTTTGCATTTACTCGCGCAATAAATGGTTCACGGTTCAAAAAAAAAAAAAACAATAAATGATTCCTGAAATTGACCGTTAACATATTAATGTCAAAAGACCAGACGACAAAATCAATAGTTAGAATCTTTATATAATCAAAAGAAAGCGACGATAAAAAAGAGAGTATTAGATAATTGTTTTTCTTCTAATCATTTAGCTTGGATTTATTTTATTAAAACAAAAACACTTTCTTTCGAAACCTTATAGTATAATTCTTTTTTAAAAATTTTTAAAAGTTGACAACTAAATCATGTTGTAACCTTGAATATTCGTATCAAACCAAACAACAATACAAAAATTCCTCATACCAAATGATCTGTTATATATTTGCCAGTATATATACAAATATATCCAGATATTTAGGAATAAGATCAAGGAGATTATATGTAATAGAATCTGTGTGTTTGACGGCTAATAAATCTGAGAATGAATAAAAGTATAGTTTGAAGTGAATTAAACTCATGATGTGTTCGTATATGAAGAGATAAAGACACGTAATTAAAGTATTTGTTGAGACGTATACAAACTTAACGGATACGTAAAACAAACTCATTAATTATTTTTTATTTAAAAAAGGCAAAACAAAACAAAATAAGAAGAAGAGGACAGAGAGAAGAAACCTTTACCACACACAAACCCACTCATCCACCAGTACCACAACACAACACATCCGCCATTAAAAAGCTTTGCTTCGATTTAATACCAAATCAGTAAAGATAGGGTTAATCGAAGATCCCCACCGGAATTCCACTGAGGAATTGCATCAGTCGCGTTCCTGTTGTGGTTTGAGGAAGAAGAACAGTTTTAGTAAACCCAAAAAGGAGGTCGAAGAAGTGAAATCGAAGATGCAGACTACGACGAATGAACCTACTCAGCCTCCTCAGAATCATCCGATGATGAGCTTGAGTTTTAGTAGTCAGATGTCGAGAGAAGATGAAGAGATGGCTCGTTCTGCTCTCTCTGCGTTTAGGGCTAAAGATGATGAGATTGAGAAGAGGAAAATGGAAGTTCGTGAACGGGTTAAGGCTCAGCTTGGTCGGGTTGAGGAAGAAACCAAACGTCTTGCTAATATCCGCGAGGTTTGTTTTTATCTTTGCCTTCTTAAATCTTGAAATTTTTAAGATCTCAGAATAATTTTTTTTGAGATTTTCTTAGCTTAAATTGTTTGAAATTACACTCATGCACTTTTTATTTATGAGTGTTTGTGTTTTCTCTGATTTGCATTTTTGTTGGTGTTGCTGCGATTTTAGAAGATTAGGGTTTTAAAAACTGTGAATTTGGACTCGGGGGTTAGGAAGAGTGGAAACTTTTCTGTCTTTTGATCTTAATTAGATACTAGTAAGAAAATTTCGTGATATCAGAATGATCTGTAACAGAAATTCAAAGTGGGTCAAGATCTCATCTTCGTAGCTATCTTGTGATTCTGCATGTACTCAATTTATTGCACAAATAAGAAACATTGGTCATGATCAAAAGGGTTAGATCACACAATGAAGTTAACTCTGTTCATTTGTGAAATCTCTAGGATCTGGCCACAAACATGTACTTGTTGCTGTTGGGTTTACAAGTTATGTTGTGAGTCAAAGTGGTTATATAACTTTGTGGGAATGTTCATGTTTTCTTATTGCAGGAGCTTGAGTCAATGGCAGATCCCATGAAAAAGGAAGTTTCATGGGTGCGTAAGAAGATTGATAGCGTCAACAAAGAACTCAAACCATTAGGTGCTACTGTTCAGAAGAAGGTAAACATATTTTTTAGAGCAGTTGCTTCATTTGATCACCTACCGGTCATATGTCTCATTTGTGGTTTGCTGTTAAAAGTCTTGTTCTTTACCAAACTTAATCTCAAACCTAAAAGTCAACTGAAATAGGTATCTGGTTGTTACAATGTTGACAAAATATTGACAAGATTTGGGTCTAAATCTTAAGATTTGTTTTGCCATTTGACCCAAAACTGATGTTTTTGTTTGTGTGATGATGACAATAAAACAGGAAAGAGAATACAAAGAAGCATTGGATACATTCAATGAAAAGAATCGTGAGAAAGTTCAGCTAATCACAAAGCTAATGGAGGTTAGTTTCAAATTCTTATTACTTCCTAAATTTGAGTAATCAAGAGAAGACAATCTTAAGTTTTCTCTTGGCTCTTATTAACCGTATTGATTTGTTTATCTTCTTTGCGTAATTTCTCCCTGGGGAGATGGGACAGTTGGTTGGAGAAAGTGAGAAGTTGAGGTTGAAGAAGCTTGAGGAGCTAAGCAAGAGCATTGACACAGTGAATTCATCCTCTCAACATGACTAAGACCAACCAATGAACAACTAATTTGGGTTTAGGGTTATGTTTCTATTTAATGTATTTACCTCATTTTATTTTTTTTATTTCGGAAGATGCTTATGCTGGTTTCTTAGTTTGTGGGTGTTTTATTATTATTATTTTTTCCTTGGGTTGATTTGTAAAATTATGATGGGGTTTTTCGTGTGTTTTGATTAACCATATTAGAGAAGGATTATGGGATTCCTTCTTAGGGTACTGAATGCTAAATGGTTTGTAAGTTTGAATTTTTTTTTTCTTGTTTTCTTTTAACAAATTATTTTATTTATTATATTTTTGTTCTACCTTTATTTTAATTTCCTTTTCCGCCAAACTATTTTTAGCTTTTTTAGAAAAGTAGCTTCCGGCCGATGAGTGGTGATTTTGAAATTGAATCGACTTCGTGTCAAAGTAAACCATGACGACCCACAACAGATTTTGATTCAATAATGTCCGGGTTTGAATATTTTCTTATTAGTATTCTTAACACAAATGTTTAAACTTATTCGACAATCATCTTGAAAAAGTGACTTTCAACCAAAATAATAAAATATTTAGTGAAAACATTACTTATATTACTGATTATGGTTGTGAATCTTCAAGTGTTTCCGTTATCTTATTTGTCTGAGTGAGAGTGGATTAGATGATTCAATGGAGTGTGTAAGATGGAAATATACACTCTTACAACCAAAGCAGTTAGCAATGTGCTACTGCTAATCTTTATACTACCAAACTATTTTGAATTACGTGCTGGACAAAGCAAATGTTTTTCAGACCCAAAAAAAAGAAGAAAGCAAATGTTTTAATTTTGCTGTGAATTTTTCTGATTAGCTTATAACTTTTGAATGATTATTGTTCGAAGCTCCTTGCATTTCTTTGTTAACAGATTTTTACAAATAGATTCCAAATTAATTGGTAGTGATTCGAAAATTCAAAAGTTTTCAAATAATGAATACATAGGTCCTGTTTGTTTCGTGGTTGCTGGCGACTGCGACCAGCGACCACGATAAAAAATTTGGTTTTATGTTTGTTTTGCAGTTGCCAGCGACTAGCGATCGATTTTTTTTTAAATTTCAATTTTTATAAAATTTACTAAAAAAAGGTACAAATATTAATAAAAATGAATTATTTTATAGATTTTCTTATTTTATTTTATTTATAAAATTTTATTTTACATAATTTTATTTTATATTAAATTATATTATATATTTTTATATATTTTATATTATATTGTATTATATTATATATTTTTTTATTTTATTTTATATAATTTTACTTTTTTATTTATTTTATTTTATATATTTTAGATGATATTTATTTTATTTTTATTATTTTAGTTTATTTCATATCTTTTTCTTATATTTATGTAACTTTTATTTCATTTTATATTATTTTATTTTTTATATAAATATTTTAATTTTATATAACTTTGTTAATTTGATTTAATTTTTTTTTAATTTTATGTAATTTTTTTTATTTTATCTAATTTTATTTTATTTTAAATAATTTTTATTTTAATTTATAGAAATTTTTTAATTTTATATTATTTTATTTTATTTTAATATTTTTAAATTTTATATTATTTTATTTTATTTTATATAATTTTATTTTATTTTACATAATTTATTTTATTGTACATAAATTTATTTTATTTTATATAATTTTATATAATTTTATTTTATGTAATTTTATTTTATTTTATATTATCTTATTTTATATTAATTTTGTATAATTTTTTTATATTGTTTTTATTTTATATAATTTTTGTTTTAATTTTTTTTTCTTGTCACTATGAATCGCTAAAAAAAATAGTGACTAATAATTTGAATCGCTAGTCGTTGGTGACCGGTCGCTGAACCAGCGACCACTCAAACAAATATGTTTTGGTCACAGTCGCAGCCGCTAGTGACCACTAAACAAAAGCCTTGTTCTTTAAATGAACGTTGCGTCAACGACCAATAAGTGTAATAATAGTGAAGACGGTGATAAGTTTAAGGTCTGATTGTTACGGAGCTTACCTCACTTATAATTATGATCATCATATTTACCAGTGATAAGTTTGAGTCGCTGCGATCATTACGGAGCTTATCCGGTTATAATTATAATCACCATATTTACCGACGATTATTAAAGACTGTTGATATCATCGACGATCATTTTGAGTAACTCATTCCATTGTTTTTGTCTTTGCTAATGACTATTTCTTAAATGCTGCTGGCGGCAGCGTTGATTTAAAGAACATGGCTAAACAATGCCATAGAGACTGAAAATGAGAACCAAAATGGCAAAGATTAGGCTAAAAAAGAGGAGAATCAACATAACTGTTTTTCAAATAAACCAAAAAGAGGTCTAGTAGAGAAGCTCAGCCGAAATAAACCTCGAGTGGCTTTTTATTTGGGCGTGTTTTTAAACATTCAGATCTTAAAAAACACATCTCAACACCAAAATCAAAAACACAAATAAAAAGGATCAAAGAAAAAAAGCACTGTTAATGCAATTTTGTCAAGGAAAAAAAAGAAGATCCCCTAGAAATAATCCAGGATGAGGTAGACGTCCACAACAAAAGCCGATTGGGAGGGGCGATACTCTCAGTACTTGTAATCCTTCACGTGAAGGCTCTCTGCTGCTCCATCACCAAGCTTAGCGTCACCCTTGTAAGTTCCAAGTGTGGCTTCAGAGTTGGCTTTGCACCTCACGTACAATGCCTCTTGAGCGGCCTTCACGTTCTCTTCTTTGCCTGCCCATGTCTTCAAGGTGCTCTGTTGCAATGCACGTCCGAAAGAGAAAGACAATGACCATGGCTTCTTGGTCTTCAATTGGTTCATTGCGTTCAAGTTCCTGGTTGCTTCTTCCTCACTCTGTCCTCCGGATAAGAAAACAATGGCTGGAACAGCTGGTGGGACGGTTCTCTGAAGGGCACGGACCGTGTGCTCGGCGATGACTTCTGGTGTAACCTTGGGGCTGTCTGATCCGGGTGTCACCATGTTAGGCTTCAAGAGGGTTCCCTCGAGCAAGACATGGTGGTCGTTAAGAGCCTTGTAGCAAGCTGCAAGAACACGTTCAGTCACGGCAGCACACTTGTGGATATCATGTGATCCGTCCACTAGGATCTCGGGCTCAACGATTGGTACAAGACCGTTCTCTTGGCAGATAACAGCGTATCTAGCTAATCCGTAAGCGTTCTCATGGATGGATAATTCAGAAGGCTCGTTCTCGCCGATCTTGAGGACTGAACGCCACTTAGCGAAACGAGCACCAGCTTCGTAGTACTTCTTGCAACGGTCACCGAGACCGTCAAGACCCTGAGTGGTGGTCTCACCGTTGGTTCCAGCGAGCTCGACGGTACCCTTGTCAACTTTGATACCGGGAAGAACTCCTCCTTCCTTCAAGATATCAACGAATGGCGTACCTGAGAAAAAAGTGCAGCATCGATCAGAAACCACAACATACATAGAGAGACTAAAACGTAGAATATAGAAGAGTATTAATATTTCATACCATCTGAACTCTTTTGGTAAAGGGTTTCTTCGAAAAGGATGACTCCACTGAGACATGGGAGAGCACCAGGGGCAGTGAACAGAAGCTCACGGAGAGCACGTCTGTTGGTCTCAACGTTCTCGACGTTGATGCTTGCGAGACGCTTTCCGATGGTACCGGTGGATTCGTCGGCTGCGAGGATACCTTTTCCGGGTGTGCCGATGTAGGCAGCGTTGGCGATCAGTTCATCTGCATAGTTTTCAAATGAATAAACGAATAAACAATTGCGAAACGAGAAAAAAAAAACATGATGGCAACTGGAAAACGCATAAACAAATTACTAAACGAAATAGCAAATCAATGGCCATGAGAGGAAATACGGAAAACTTCAGATCGTAAAAAATACAACTGATCAGATCCTTTCTTTACTGATGAGAACTGATTCAGATCTACGCAACTATTCAACCAGAGAAAATCAACGACATATCTAGGTCAAGTCTCCAAACAAGCCAAGACAAAGCATCTAATCCAGATCTAGAAAGTTAATCACGCGAACAATAAGCAAAACAACAGATCTAACATATTCACAGTGATCGAAGCACGTAATTGCGAGGACGGAGTAAAGAAAGCGGAGGAAGAAGCAGAGAGAGATGTTACCGGCGAATTTGCTGGTGAAGGCAGACATGATGGCGGAGAGATCAAGAAATATAGAGAGATAGAAATGCGGAAGAAAGCAGTCGAGAGAAAAGCTGGTGGACCAGTGGAGGAAAGGCTGGTTTTTATAGCTGCGGATGACAAGTTCATTGGTTGGTGAAAATACAATTAAGGGTCAGATCTGTGGCATGTTCTCCAAGAAACAGCTTTTCAGCCGTTGGATCTCACGTGCTTTTGTTCGCAATTTTGCGAATCTCGCTTCTACCCCCTTGATTACGTTGATTTGTTAAGGGTAATTTAGTAACTGCGTTGATCTTTTTATGAGAAGCATGACTCCGGCCTTACAACGGCCCAAACCGTCCAACGAATGCCTTCTTCTAGAAATAATAAAAGGAAAAATCCCCAAAAATATAATTTAATATATATTTTGATAATTTAATAGAAACACTTATTGGTTGACTACTAATTTCAATCGAATATTCTTCTTTAAAATTATATACTTGTGAATTTCTAGATTCACAGGAAAAATGCGACTTTGATATCTCCGAACATAGAAAATTAGATTTAAGATTTAGACAGAGACACATAACCGAAATCAGCTGCGTCTCTTCAAACCCATGAATCACCAAACTAGCAAACTCCATTTGCTTTCTACCGACACGAGTTAGAGTTTAAGACTGACTTTTTTTTGTTTACATATTGAAGTTTTAAAGGTGTCTTTTAGGATCTTTAATGGCTTTTTTCTCTTATAAATCATTTTTGGATTTTAGGTGTTGTTGGGGAGATTACCCAACTCCCACGGTCCACTAGCTGATCCAAAAGGTCAGATATAAAAACATTTAAGACAGTCCAGTTCATCTGACATTGCCATGGATCAATTCAGGATTAATGAGCCACTGCCAAGCCCATAAGCAAAAGGAAGCACCGACCTAAAAAAAAACGCGCGCGGCGCGTGGGAAAAACGTTCTAGTACGACATTCCCCTATAAAAGGGGAGGGGAACCATTAGCATACAACATGAGACATGAACAATACCACATGGATTATTCTATGACTTAGAAATTGTATTAAGTCTTTAAAATTATCTCGCCCAATTTGTATTTTCTCCTCGTTACTTTCTCCAAGCATAGAATTTTCCCTTGTTATTTTCTCTAAGTATTGAAAACTATCCCTCGTTACTTTCTCTAAGCATAAAATTTTCCCTTGTTATTTTCTCTAAGTATTGGAAACTATCCCTCGTTACAATTTATAAGATCATTTAATCACCAAGTCAAATCTCAACTCTAATATGAAGTACAAATGAGGCCGGTACAAACAATTTGGCGCTAGAAGGAGGGGGCAAAAAAAAAGATTTCTAGGTGACTAAATGACCGACCAGAACCCAGTGACAGGGGTCAAGAAGATCCCTCATGGACAGAAAATGGGACCACCAGCCCCAAAGGTGTCACCGTCGACACCAAAGACTAATCAACAAACCGAGGCTCTGCTGGGAACCGAGCAGGACGCGTTAGGCACGACAGTTAACAGACCAACCCAGACTGGCCACGACAGGACGTTAAGTACTGAAAAAGTCCAGCGTGTGGCAGACTCACTCTTCGCTATGATAGAACGAATGGAGAAGACAACTGATATATCCGAGCAAAACTCCGAGATACTGGCCCAGTTGCGAGCCGAACTCAGTGAAGACGTCATCACCGACAGACGTCCTCAAGCTTACACAGTAAACTTGTCACCGCCTCGTTTACAAAGGCAACTGTTCGACAGTCCCTCCGAGCCTCGTCAAAATAAAAGTCAGATGGGCGCGTCCGCGTCACCCACACCGCCGACAGTTGAGCCCGACGATCCGAAGGACGTCGAAATACGGGCATTAAGAACCGAAGTGGGCTACATGATGGCCCAGATGCGTCGATCCCAAAGCTCTGCGCTGGAAATAGCGCGTACTTTGTGAAACACAGAACACACCTTTTACCAAGCAGCTCTCTAGCACCCCATTTCGCCCCGACGTGAAGGTCAAATGTCCAACCTTTAATGGAAAATCCGACCCTAGAAAGTTTCTTAAGGCATTTAACCTCGCTATGGGGAGGACGAGGTTCTCTCTCGAAAAAAAAGACGTAGGCTATTATCAACTGTTTGTTGAAAATTTAACTGACGACGCTATGGAATAGTTTTACAAGTTCTATCAGTATTCCATTGGCAGTTTTCAACAACTCGCCGAGGCCTTCCTCAGGCACTACTCGGTATTCATGCAGCAGAACGCCTCGGTAGCGGATCTCCAAACCATAGTGCAGGGGCGGAAGGAGTCCCTCTGCTCCTTCCTCGGACGATTTCGAGAGGTAGCATCACGAATTACAATAGTCGACGACGCCGACATTGATATGTTGAGAGAGGCCTTATATTATGATTCAGAACTCATAACAGACTTTAGGCTGCGCTATCCTCTTTCTCTAGAAGTGGAGCCGTGTTCGCCGAGATAGAAGAAGGACATGGCGGCAAAATTAAAAAGATACAAGAATCAAACTCCCGCCGTGAGAGACACACCCAAAGAATCGACGCGCCAAGAGTACCACGAACCGCGCCAGCACTATGACAGAGAGTATAAAAGCAACAAAGGCAAACAAGCTTCTATGTACGCAGTCGGTACCACCGACGACAAATCCCAACGCCCCTGGATCCCAGCTAACAAATAGTATAGGGACACGTCACGAGACAAACAGTCTTATTGCGACTACCACAAACACACTGGACACGCAACTTCCCAGTGCTTTCGCCTGAAAGAGTTGCTATTAGGATTTTACCGTATTCAACATATATATATTATTTGAAAAACCTGTGATCTACTAAAAGAAAAATATGTTTGTAAAATGAAAGTAAATATTATAAATACATTAAAGAGATAATATTTAGCTAAGTAAAATGTTATAGTATGTACGGCGAGAAAAGAGAAAGAAAGAAGGAAACAAAATATACCAAACAAAAGAACATATTTGTATGTTAAAAAAAAAAGAAAAGGATGTCTCTGGTGTGTCACCAGATTGAGTAGATGCTGATGGTGCATGCACTTTTCTAAATTCTAATTGTCAATTTCAATTTTCCGTAACTTTTTATTTGTTTGTATGATAAACTTATTCAGCAATAATCAACATCAATAATGTCCTCGCATGATGCGTCGATCTTACCAGAGAAATTTATATATCCGCACATGGATAATTTGTAAATATATTCGTTGTAATGACATTAACCCACAAGTCTACAACATTTGTTTTTTCTTCTTCTTTTGTATATCTGTCTTAAAAAGAAGAAATCAGATTTGTTTTTAATCAAGGACAAATAATAACAAGAACAAATGACGAATTTTCAAATTTGTGTGTCCAAAGTAAACATTGCTAAAAGTCATAATGGAATCTTCTCATGTTACAATGAAACAAGATGAAATAACGACACAAGAGGAGAGATCTAAAAGGAAAAGTATCCGAGACTTAGCACAAGTCTAATAGACATAAGGAAGAATTCTCCAGGGGACAAGTCTAAGATACTCTGCCCAGATCTCTTTGTACTTCTCTGCACATCTAACCTCGTCTCTTCTTTCTCTCCATATTAACAGTATCAGAAGATATATCGGGTAGAAATAAGGAACCGGAGAACTGAGAATACACATGACAACATCATTAAACAGTTCAAAATCAGGCAATGAAATATAAAAAATTTGGAAAGTTCAAACGATGGTTGTGAAGGTAAGATGATCTCACATACTATCAATCAAAATTAGATCAGCTTTAAGATCAGCATCTTCAATCCTAGCGTGATTGGTGTTTAGGATTCAGATTTTCTAATTGATATTGGTATTAGTTTCGACATGACTTTGGAACTTGTAAAAATAATCTCAAGCAGAAGAAGTTACCTTACTCCACAGGGCAAACTGAAGGAGAGAGCAAGCATCAAGTCGCCAAGGTAATTACAATGCCTCGCGATTCCCCTGTAGTATACTCAAATATAAGTTATAGTATCTTTGCGGAAGTTTCGCTCCACACTTCCCGACAAAATGAAAGACAGAGACGGTGATACAGAGCACGGCTATAAGAGGAGGATAAAAAGATCATACCAATAGCCTGAAGCCAGTAACTTTCCACCAACGACCACTGGAGGCTTACCCCAGATAGGTGTTTTTGGGTTCTTCTTAAAGATATGTTTTTGTTTGTTAGCCCCTCGGAAAACCATGTACCTGCCGAAAACAAATTTGTGGGTTATCTAGTTTAGTTCTAAGAATGTTCATAGCACTAAAATTTAAAAACTAACCCTATCAAGAACACAAGGGAATTGGCCACGATAGCAGGAACCGTTAGTTCCACTTTGTTGTGCAAAAGCCACCAGCCCTGTACCAGAGAGAAGAGAATCCAGATACATTGTGATCAAGCGTTCAAGAGTGATATTGTTTCCAAGAATAACTGTTACATGCCAAGAATATACAGTCAATATAAAATATTAAAATATGCCCTGTTTCTGCTTAAGCTCACAGTTACATGCCTGAATACTAAAAGTGAACGGAATCCACAGAAGATCGCCAAACACCAGCATGAAACCCAATCTCTCTGCAATTATGTCCCACCTAAAAAAAGTAAAACCATAATTGACAAACAGGATATAGAAAGATTCAAGTGATTAGAATAATATAAATTGTCGTATTTTGGTACAAACAGAAACATGTTTCCTCAGGATGCCATAAACTTACGTAGAGGTCATGTATTCTTCATGAACAAAGTAGTCCAATATATAAAACTGCAATTATAAAAATAATCAGAACTAATAAAACACGGAGGATCGGATTTTCAGGAAGCAGGGGTTGCAAGTAAGCCAAAAAGTACCGCACAGAAGATCTGGTACAGAATCATTGACTGACTCAAGGAACCATCTTGCACACTTTTTGCCAGAATAGAGAGGTTGATAAGCAGCCATCCCATCATTCCCGCTCTGACAAAGAAAAACCTATACAAGGAATGATTTCCAATATTTCCCATCATCGTTAGATATGTGTACTAAGCATATTGAAGCAGTGATGCTGCCTCGGCTTAACAATAGAAGAACAAACAGAAAGGAAGAAGGATTACTTTAGATCGATGGTCAAAAACTGAGGATTCAGCTGTATTCCAAACCACCTATCACATGTAACAAACAAGATGAAAGGTATCAAATCAGTTGTTTGGAAGAAACCAGCAAAAGGAATAAACACCAATACTTTTTATTTCAATGGAAAAGCTCAAAAGTGAAGTCAGTGCTAGTTAATAAGAATGAAAAGCAATCTTCAGTCTTTGTCGAAGAAATTACTCAAAACTCTTCGTGGTTCTAAAGAATCAGATCATCCTAGTTTCATTCTCTATAATGCACCAAATTATGGATAATTGCACAGTTTTTCTCTTGCTTGAATACGAAATGTATCACTTTATCACAACAGTTTATTGGATAAATATGAGTAGATCTACACATGCATTATGCTAGTACCAGTCATGTACAAGATTTCCTGAGACATGGGGCTTTAGGGAAGAACTCTTATTCGAGGAACTGCGGCCAGTAATATACAATACTAACGTCACCTGAGAACATGACAGGAAATCATGGAGGTTACAACACGAGATTCTGATTTTGTCTTAACAAAACTAAAATCAAGACCATCCAGTTACAATTTAATCATCTTACCAAAACACAGAAGATATAAGTAGCAGAGAGTAGCTCAAGTCCTCTTTCTGCAACCACCTGCAATTGCAATCTTAGCACTCTTCAATAGAAAACTATATCGTTCTGATTTATAAAGACACAATTTGAGTCTCAACATTCTTATTGATGATCAACAACAAAATAGTACAACACTTACAAGAGGTGACACAATGCCGAGTTTTGCACAGATTCCTAAGATAGCTACCAATAATGTTAGTGCTAATAGACCTGAAATTATTTGAGGGGAAAATAAAAAAAACTAATAGAACAAAGTATTCTTGCTAACTGAATCTCAGGAAGTATAGAGAAACTAAATCAATTAGAAAACCATTGCATCGGTAACGAAGTCGAGAGCCATCCGATAAAAGTACGCCGCTAATAACTTTTCCGGGGAGAATTTTCCCAGCAACGGCCAAGTAAACGAAGTAGAATACCAGAACATAAACCTAAATATCGGAATAAATTTCACAAAATTAGATCACAATCGAATGAAGAAACACAAAAACATTTGAGAAACAGAATCAAAAGCTAAAGAGAGAGCTGACAGATTGCGATGATGGAATAAGAGATGGTAGAAGAACACCAAGATCCATATCAAGCAGCATTAGCAGAAGAATTTCAAAACTAGAAGATGAAGCGTTCAAAATCGATTGTATCGCCTTCTCGTCTTTGTTATATATTAGATTGACAGAAGAAACGTTTCCAATTTTCTAGTGGGAAGCTCGTGGTGTGTTACGTTGACTCTGATGGAGTTAACTGATGTTTCTAATCAGCGCAAATTACCAAAAACCCCTTCAACTCTATATATTTCATAGAAACAAAAGCATTGACATTAACGGTGGGCATGTAGCAAATATGTGGATAATTTGTAGTAACGTTCTGTTTTATCCGGATATCTAATTTTGTGATTTGTTTTGATCTGATTTTTTTTGGATATCTGTTTTTTTTCCAAGATCCGCAAATATCTGCTTCGATCCGTTTTTATACAATTAACAAAAATAAAATACAAAATATTCCAAAAATAATCAAAAATATATTAAAAATAATGTCAATATAAATTTTCATAACTAAATTAAATATTTTTCAATATAAACTTAAGAAAAAATATATATAGCTAACTATTAAGAACTAAAATTTTTTAATCAAATTAGTTCTAAAACTAAACTCATAATATATCACATGATGAAAAATAATAACATCATAAAATAAAAATATAAAATAATTAAAATTAAGTACATGTTCCTTTTTATTAATCCCAACCATATAAATATGCACAACACTATTTATATTATAATATATGTATACATAATTAATATTTAAATATATATTTATTGAAATACGAATCATAGCGGATATCCAGTCTTTTAAAAAATGATATTTGATATTTGCTTTGTTTTTAACAAATGTTAGATTTTACTATTTGCTTTACTTCAAAATTTTACGGAGATTCGAAATTTTTGAATCGAATCGAACCAAATATCAGATCGAATAGGATGTTACGCATATTTTGCCCACCCCTAATTGACATGAATCATTTGTTAAATTATGGTAAATGCAACCTAAGCCGACGGCTCGCTTAGTAAAACCTAGGATACTAATGCGGGCTCAAAGGTCACAAATTTACCCGCCCAGCCCAATATATGGGGTCCATGGCTCTGATTTGTTTTTTCCCTGTAATAACACACGTGTGGTTACCTTCTTTTAATTTGATTTGTTTTTCATTTTTTATTGAACCAAATAAAAGAAGCAAGAGTTACAAGATATATATATATATATATACATAAATTCTCCGAGAAAAACGATAAAGAAACAAAAAACCAAACATCCACGGAACCAATGAATCCTTATAATGCTATAAGGTGATGCTCTTAGGCTTGAAAAATGTTGGGTTCACCTATTAGCGTCTGCTCAACAAAATGTTTTTCGGGAAGGTAGGCGAAATTTATATTGACAATCATTTTTTGCTATCGACCATGTCAGCCACCTCAAGCAATGCTTCTCCATTTTAAACGAATACAAGATGAAGCTCAATCCGACGACATGTATTTTCAGAGTAATTTCGAGAGAGTTACTCAGATACATAGTAACCAAGAAAGGAATCGAGGCAAATCTAAAGCAGATCTCTACTGTCCTTGATCTCCTATCACCTAAGACCACCCGAGAAGTCTAGTGCTGAATGGGACGATAGCCGCACTCAACAATTTCATCTTTTGGTTAACAGATATATGCTTCTAAATCTACAGCTTCTCCGCGACAATAAGCACTTTGTCTAAGATGACAAGTGCAAAGAGATCTTTGCCCAGCTGAAGTCCTACCTCTCCACACCACCAGTCCTAGCTAAGCCAGAAGAAGGCGATAACTTTACTCATACATCGCTGTATCCAGCTTGGCGGTTAGCAACATACTCGTCAGAGAAGAACATGGCGAGCATAAGCCCATCTTATACACTAATAAGGAGCTAAACAGAGTCGAATCAAGATACTCCACAACCGAGAAGCTCGCCCTAGAAATCATCACCACAACCAGAAAAGTGTGGCCCTAGTACCAGTCGGATACCATCATGGTGACACGCATTTAGTGACTGAAAACTGTGACTAAAATTCTAGTCGCAAATTGTAAGACTCAATTGATACTGATGTGCGACTAAAGTGTGACTGTAAGAAATCAGTCTTTAATCAGTAGCTAATTTGATACTGAAGGCTTCAGTCACACTTAAGTCGCTATTGTGTGACTAGGTTACGGTTGATCTATGACTGAAGGCTGTAGTCACAATTCAGTCACATATTTGCAACTAATTTGGGACTGAAGATTTAGTCACAATTCAGTCATAGTTTAGTCCCAACGTATTAGTTACACACATTTTTTGTGTTTTGTACCTAATGTAACTAAAAAAATGTGAGACTAATTATTCAGTCGCAGTTCAGTAGCAAATTTTTGCTATATATACACCATCAAATTCACTTCCCAAACACACTTGAAAAACATTAAAAAAGAAGAGGTTAGGGAAGAAAAAATTTGTTTTTGGTAAAAAAAACCATTTTTAAAGACAGAAAAAAAAATTTAGAGAAAGAAAAAAAAGTTTTTTTGGAGGGAAAAAATGGGAGGATATTGATGACAAAATAACCTCCCATTTTTGCTACAATAAGATAACGATGATGATGTGCTAATGACGATGGTGGAAGATATCGTGATTGAATTGGCTGTGTCAACACACGATGGCGAAGAAATTGATGCCGAAGCTGGAGATGCTAAACAAGATGACGAATTTTAATGTAATATGTCGTCTTCGGATGATGACGAAGAAAATGGACAAGACGAAGAATAATATTTAAATATTTTAAACGTTATATTTTTGTATTTATTAACATTAGCTCTTTGGAATGATATTGATTTTGAGCGATAATGCTAACCCGTTAGTTTCAAGATTTTTTATAAAATCGAGCAAAAACTGAATACATAATACTTATTAATGCACGTAAACAATGTTCGTAAGAGTCCAATGACCCAGTGGTTATTGGACTACCACAAATGCCTTGCACGTCAAGGTTACAGGTTTGAATCCTGGCCTTGCCTTTTTATTTTTTCTTTTAAATCTGTGACTAAAGTGTGACTGATTTGCCTATCAATCGCAACGCAGTCGCTACATAACAGTGACTAAAGTGTGATTGCAGTACAAAATTAATTTTAAAAGTCACAGATCATGCACAGTTTTCTGAGATTAATTATTTTATATATCGATTTTTACAATGAAACCGATCAAGATAGTTCCAAAACTGTAATTCACATTGCTACATGATGTTTATACATCATATTATCCTATTAGATAGGACTATATATGATTTTTTAAGTTTCGATGAAAACACATTGAAGTATACGTAAATGAACTCCTTAAGAGATATTACGTTTTTATTTGATTTTGAAATATTATCTTTTTGTTCCTATAAATTGTATAAAGTACATATCCAATTTTATTCATTAACATTAACTCTTAGGAATGAATTATTATAAATTTTATTGAATTATTATGAATGTTTTAAGAAATAATCTGAATTATAAAAATAGTGACTGTTTTTTGTTTTGAATTTTTACAGGTTTAAACAAGACCGATTGAGAGAAATCTCATGACGTATCTCGAGCATAATCAGGAGCGGGTATAATGACGTATATCTGAGTTGGACCAATACTCCTCCGGCTGTGCGAAATCAGTTTTTCGTGAAATTTTTGGTATGAATTTGTTTCATTTTTTTACTGTAATTAATTTAAAGTTTCTTTTTAGTAACACATATTTTGTTGATTTAAATTTTTTGTAGCAAACTTTTTACTGGAATCCGGCTATTACACACACCGTTCGAGAATGTTTCGATAAAGTCGGTATTAAGCGTATGAAAGGAATCACGTTTCAGATTAAAAAAGAGGGTAACTATCCTAGATGGATGAATCACACTATCTATGAGAAGCTATGTGAGCATTGAACTACAGAGAAGGCACTTGCAAAGAGCGAGAAAACTCGGGATGCAAGTTATTCCGATTGTGACGGCTACGGATCCCAGAAGCATGATTCGGGTCAGAAGAGTTACTACGTTGTTCAGTGTGACCTTGTAAGTATTTCCAAGTTATATAATTTAGTTTTTTAAAATTTATTATCATATAATATATTTTTTCCAAGAATAAAAATTCAATCGACCTGCTACAGTCAATTACGTCTTCAACGTGACGCATACTAATTCATCGAACGAGAGCTTCGTAGACTTGAAGGCGAAGTAAATTTCTGAGACTTATGAGCAGAAGAAAAGAGAGTTCAAGCAATCCCAGATGGACAGTAACACTAATATATCAGACGGTGCTTTTGAGACAGAAGAGCTCACTTTGGAGTAGGATAACGAACTCTTCCTTCAAGTATATGTTAAAAAATTTTACATTACATATTCTTATAATTTATAACTAATTTCTACCATTATTTTTATTTTTCAGTCTATGTTGCCTGACCGTAGAAGCAATGTGTACGGACTCGGCAATCTCGGACATAAGTATCTTACCGACAAAAATAAAGGGATCGTCGAGTCCAATGTCACGGACACGATTTCAATCAAACTTAAGAACACTTGAAACCACCACTGGATCCTCATGATATGCTCCAATTAAGAAAATGGATCGATTCAGGATACAATGCACCTAGGCACCTTAGTTTCGGCCCCAAACTCTCAAAGTCTTCAACGCTACTGTCACCGAGGTTGAGATCTACTCCGCTGCCACCACGAAGCCATGGAGTCCGAGCCTCCAAACCGAAGACTAAAACCGCTACCAAAATCCCCATCTAGACACACCAGACTGATGAAAGTCCAAAAGGAGACCCAGAGAAAAAAACGCCATGATAAAGAGAGAGAGATGAGGGAAAACGTCACCGCCTATGTGAGTTTCTTTTAAGACCCCAAGCTCCTCTACCGAGGGCTTACTCAAGACCACTGGAGGAGGCTTCCACCGCTGTGGATCATGTTCAATTGCCGTCGCCGTCTTTGAAACCTTGGGTTTATTTAACGAGCCACCGACTGAACCCAGAGTTCTCGCCTTAACAACGAACTATTTTATCGGGATCTTGGAAGATCCGCCGGAAAGCCGGACAAGAAGGCTCGTTTCACCGGATTCATCCTCGTTATAACCGGCTCCACGAGTCTCCGATCCTTCACGTCACTGGCTTCATCCACGTTATAACCGGTTCGCACTCTACCGGCGGATCTTGCTTTTTCACGTCACGATCTAGAGAATTACCATAAGACCCAAAAGACAAACAACAACCACACAATAGAAGGAAGGAGAGTGGGAGAAACAGAAGGAAGAACGGGAAAAGGGGTTTGTCCCTCTCACGACCAGTGGCGACTGGAGAGAAGACACACGGTGAAGAAAATGGCGGTTGCTAGGTTTTGGGGTTGAGAGAGAAAAAGCCTTGCAAAGGTTATTGCAATGTTTATTATCCAAAATGCACTTCACAAAGAGAGTTAGTGTTTTGGTAATTCACAATGAGAGATTCACAAAACACCGCTAAAAAAATATGATTACGTCAATGCAGTAAAGATTAGCAATATTCGGTATACCTTAAAGACAAACTTTGCAAAGAAATTTAAGATACCTCGGACAATTCTTTATATCTTCAATTTTGTATGGCTAAATCGCGATTACGGAAAAACGAAAAAAAAATTAGCCACGATTTAATCTACGAAAAATTAGCCACAAACCAGCCATGATTTTTTTAACAGTTGTCGTATAACATCGAATATCTCCATGGTTTTAGCTGTACAGTTATTAACTCCTAGATATTTTATTTTTTTTTTTTTTTTTTTTTGGCTATTAATAATTGTTTTGTTGCTACGCAGCTCTAAATATTTTCTTTTGTTAGTAGATAGTTGGCTATAGTGAGTTAAAGGCAGTGAGAATCAATTACAAAAAAAGTTTATCTGAAAATGGGCTTATTCATATTGGGCTTTGCACTATTCTCCAAAAAAGTCGGAAAAACAAGAAAAAAAAAACCCTAAACCTCTTCAGTCCCTCTTTCTCCTGAAAATTCCCCGACGGTATTCCTTTTCGATTTGTATCGATTTGACAGATTTGATAGATTCGAAGATGACATTAGGATTGTTAATGGGGATTGGAAGATCATTCCGAAGGAAACGAGCTTCTTCGCTAGATATTCTCTCTCCCAAACGAGCTCCTAGAGACTTCTACAAGGGAAAAAACTGTAAACCTACTGGTTTCCACACAAGAAAAGGTTTCCTTTTTATTCAATTTTTAGTGAATTCTTGTTTAGTAATTGATGAAGTTAAAGTTGTTGCAATATTGTATGGAGTTAGATATTTGCAATCTAGAAAGTGTTATTATGATTTTTAGGCGGAAAGCTAAGAATTTGAACTCAAATTTGGCAAATTGAATGCATAATACTGCTATTAAAGTTTTTAAGCTGTTTTCATCTACACTTGATGATTGATAGTTGTTTCTTGATATTATGCAGTGTTGTTTGAAATTTAGAAGAACTTGAACTCAAATTGTCAAAAACTGATTATAAAAAAAAATAAAATGGCACAAATCATCCAACTTTCACCTGAATCTGGAACAACTTGTTGCCCTTCTCTTTCACATGTACAGTTAGTTGGTGGTTGGTGTTTCAGTGTTGTTCTTGGTGATAAAAATATTACCAGATAAATGATAAGACAAGCAATTTAGATGGCTTTAAAATATCAGATTCTTTAAGATAACTCTGAGCTCAATATTTGGCAAATTGATCATTTACATTCATGTCGTTGTTCTTTAAGTTTGTGACTTTTGGTTGTTGCAGGAGGATATGTTGTGCAACCAGATAAATTGCCAAACTACGTAGTCCCTGATCTTACTGGCTTTCAGGTTTTTGTTTCACCATTAACACTTTCTTTGATTCCACGATATTGAACATTAGTGAATCTCTTCTTGAGAAATCCTTTTTTACAAGTCACAATGTTCAAAGCTCTTTACCTTAGATTTGTGATTCTGTTGATCTTATTCGTTGTAGATTTGTAATCTGAAAAAAACAATAATGCTTTTGTAACATTCTGCATTGGGCTTATTGTGTTCGCTTGGCTGATGAACAATTGTATGTTTTTACAGCTGAAACCATATGTATCTCAGTGCCCTGTAGAGGTCAACAAAACCAACGAGTCAAGTGAAGCTTCCAAGTGAAGAAGTCAGAAGGAAAATTGTTTTCAAAAGTCTTCATCAGCTTTAGTTATAGACTGTGTTGTTCTTTGATCCTTAAAGCGTTTTCTGTTACATTTGTGTCTGCATCTTGTTGAAAGTTGATGTCTTGTCGCAAAGAGATAAAGATCATTTGAATATGATTGATGAGTTATTGGCAGTGATGAATCTCTCTTGTTAGGAATTAATAGCCAATGGCTTCAGTAATCATGTGGGTGATGCAAGCAAAAGCTGCTGATTTGAATCAAAGTAGACAGCGATCTAAGCTTCAAAGTGAGTTCTGAAATATAAAAAACATAAATCAAGATCATAACTAAGATTTTGTGTAAAGGTTTCATTTTTATTTTGCATCAAGATCAAGATTACATTTTCGAGTGATGTTAAAGCTAAACCAGAGCTTGTTGATAAGCACATGAGGGTATATGTTCGTAAGAAGAAAGCCCAAGAAAATGTGGCTCATAAGTGAAAACAGAAGTGAAGAACAAGAGGACTTACTCTATAATTATAATAATCAGGAAGGCCTAAGTTTGTAATAAGTTGAGAGCTAAACATACAAATAATGTGTGTGAGTGAGAGAGATATTCAGGTTGTTGCTTTTGGACTGTAGTGAAGTAGAGCTTGAAACTCTGCAAAACGTTTTGGTTTACTGTTTTCTTGAATAATTTCTTGTTTGTATCTTGAGATCTGACCTAAAATCATATCAATTTGGTATCAGAGCCCCTAAGATCCAAACGATGATGGTACTTACAGGTGAAGAAACGGTGGAAAGTGTACATGAGATAGAGCCAAGACCACCGACGTTGGACGACTCTGTCGCTGAACTCACGAACCGTGTGGAGAAGCTAACAAAAACCCTTCAAACGGTGATTGAGTCGAAAGTAAGGACATATAAGGAGGTGGATATGCAGCTGAGTACTATGGACTCAAAGTTTCAACAAATCCTGACTCACTTGCAACGAAATGATGAAAGACAAATTGGGTCTTACTCGCCACAGTTCACGCCTGTAGAGTGTTCAACTCAACGTCCCATCCTGGTGGATTCGCCGGACAAGGAGAGGTATGATCAAGGACCTGGTTTGCCGGGTTTTCCCTCAGTTTCAAACGTGTTAGCCACTCGAGAGAGTTTGTTGCAGAAGATGAGCTTCCTATATTTGATGGAGAGTACCTTTATGGCTGAATAGTTCAGGTGGAGAGGTTTTTTCGGCTTGGAAAGTACAATGATTCCTATGTAGATTTGATATTGTTTTTGCTTATGTGCAAGTTTAACATGTTTATGTATTATAGTTAAGGCTGTATGAATTTTTAAAATAATTTAGGTAATTAACTTATTTAAAGTAGACTTCATTTGAAGTCTGCAACGTTAATTTTTGAAAAATTGCATCTAAGGCATGTTTAAAGTTTTTGGTTAATTTTTTAATAATTGTGATAAGCTAGAGTTGATCTCGTGAAACTTGTCTAGAGCTGTGTTGGGTTGGTACATTGGGAGATTAATCAGAACCCACTTACGGATTGGAATTAATTCAAGATGTGAATGTTGGGTAGATTTGGGAAGTCGAAGAACAAGTCGCCGAAAAGAAACCTCTTAGCCATCAAACAACATGACGAAATTGATGACTATGTGACAACTTTTGAAAATCTGTCGTCTCAAGTGGATGGTCAGGATGATGAGACTTTAGAAGGCATTTTCTATACCGGGTTACAACCACAAATGCAGGAGGTTGCAGAGATGCTACAGCCAGTGGGTGTGACCGAGATGATAGCAACAACACTATGGAACATAACTTGTTATGCCAAATGATGAGCAGAGAAGTAGCCAAAGGCAAAAAGGAGTGGAGAAAAGTTAAGGAGGTACAAGTTACAAGGGTCTGACGAGTGGGAGTGGTAATGAGAAGAAGTGGAGTAATGCTCAAAACACGCTCACTCTCAGTCCCAAGCCTGCTATGAGAATCCATAATAGCAAGAAGGATGTACCCAGGGTGCTCACAGATGCTGAATATAAAGAAAGAAACCGAAAAAACTGTTTTAAATGTGATGGACCATGGGCGAAAGGGCATCAATGTGTTAATAAGGAGTTGATGGTTATGACTATAATTGATGGATGCAAAATGGAGATATTAGATATGGGAGTACAAGAGGAAAACGGAGAAGTTAATGAGAGTAATGTGTCACCACAGGTGGAGGAAGTGGTAACTCCTGTAGTGGCATCCACTTAAAAGCAGAAAACTAGAACTACTTTCTTTGCTCTGTCTTTGAGCGCGTTTTTGGGAATAGAGCCGAGTGAAGATGGGGAACCAACATCAACCAAGCTGTATGGAGAAATCAATAAGGTTCATATCGTGGTGATGATTGATAGTGGCGCATCCCACAACTTTATCTCTCCAAGTCTAGAGAAGAAACTGAAACTGAAAGTAGAAGGAAGAAAGTAGTTAATGGTACGTTTGGGGACATAACTCACTGTAAATGGTATGGGTATATGTCGAGCTCTTATGCTCATGTTTCAATTAGTGGAGATTAAGTCAGACTTAATAGCTCTTGACGTTGGAGGAGCGATATAATCCTTGGAGTGTATTGGTTGAGGACGCTGGGAAAATGTGAGGTTAGTTGGGAAACACATGAAATGTCATTCTGGCACCAAAGGAATTAGGTGATTATAAGAGGCGACACACAGCTTGTAAACAAGAGAAACATCACCATGGAGTCCTTACAGTTTTCTTACTTGAAAGAGAAAAGAGTGTAGAGACCAAGGTTACTAGGAACAAATCAAAATGATCAGACTGTTGTGGTAATACCGAAGAAGTTGGAGTCAGTGCTGTAGCAGTATGATTCCATTTTCTTTGAGTCAAAGTCTCTGCCGCCAAAAAGGGGTTATAAGCATACTATACAGCTGGTTCACTAAGCAGGTTCTATGAGCGTAAGACTTTATAGATATCTGCAGGTGTAGAGAGAAGCGATGTCAAAGATGGTGGAATAGATGTTAGCGGCATGGATAATCCAGCAAGAGTCCCTTCTCTAGTTCAATGATTATGGTTTGAAAGAAAGATGCAAGCTGGAGGTTCTGTGCTGACTATAGGGGTCTTAACCGAGTCACTATACCAAACAAATATCCCATTCCCATGATTGACCAATTGCTAGACGAGTTGAATGGAGCAACAATATTTTCGAGATTGGACTTGAGATCAGGATATCATCAAATTCGTATGCACGAAAACGATGTGGGGAATACTGTATTTCGTATTCACGATGGCCACTATGAAATTTTGGTGATGCCATTGGTCTCACCAATACGCTGCCAGATTCCAAGCTTTGATTAATGATTTATTCTGTCCCTATTTGACGAAATTCGTCTTAGTCTTTTTTGATGACATTCTAATGTTTAATGCGTCAGTGGAGGAGCACATATAACATTTTAGAATGGATTTCGAGGTGTTTGTTCAGCATTCGCAGTTTGCGAACTTGAAGAAGTGTATGTTCGGACAACCACATATCGATTATTTGGCCATATCATATCATAGGAAGGCGTCTCCATAGATCCTAGTAAAACAGAAGCAATGAAGACTTGGCCAATACCAATAACCATGAAAGCGTTGAGGGATTTCTTGGGTTTGACCAAATATAATCGGTGATTTGTTTGGGGATATGGAGAGATAGTGAGGCCGCTCACATAATTACTAAAGAAAGACCTGTTTGTATATTCTCAGCTGGCATAAGCCGCCTTTGAGCAGCTGAAAGTTGCGATGAGTTCTGCACCAGTTTTGGTGCTGCCTAACTTTTCCAAATTGTTTGTGGTGGAAGCGGATGCATCGGGATTTGGCTTAGGGGAAGTTTTAATGCAAGAGAAGAGGCCCATTACGTATTTTAACTATGGATTAACTCCTTGAGAATAGCTCAAGTCCGTATACGAGTGGGAATTGATGGCTATCATAATGACTGTGCAAAAATAGAGGCACTATCTACTGGGGAGACGGTTCTTGGTTAGAACAAAACAAAAGAGCCTCAAATATTTGTTAGAGTAGAGGGAAATTTTGTTAGATTACCAACGTTGGCTCAGTAGAGTGATGAGTTATACCTTTAATATTGAATATCGACCAGGAATCGAGAATAAAGAAGCTGATGGGCTGTCCAAAATCGAGTTTGGAGCAATGGGCTCAGGTACAACATTTTGTTTTGCTTTCTCACTTCCACAAGCATTGCAGGTGCATGACATTTATGTAGAAATTGATGACGATAACAAGATTGTGGAAGTCATAATGAAAATCCGAGAAGTAGAAGTGGTGAAGAAAGAATATACCACTACTGGCAATCGTTTACATTATAAGAACAAGCTGGTAATTCCTAGGAACTTAGCTCATTCCCTTTCCTACTTCAGGAATATCATGATGGGGTAATGGGTGGACATTCAAGCATTCTCTGGACCTTGAAGCGCATAAAACAGATGATTTATTGGCCAAATATGAAAGCCACCACACAAGATTATATATCCAAATACCAAGTGTGTCAGACACATAAGGTTTCAACGCTATCACCAGCTGGCTTGTTACAGCCAATTTTGATTCTAGAGCTGATATGGGAAGACCTGGCAATGGATTTCATAGAGTGGTTGCCAGTTTTGAATGGAGTGGACACAATTCTAGTGGTGGTTGACTGATTGAGTAAATAAGGTCATTTTTACACTTCGGCATCCATTTTTTGCAAATGATGTGGCTAATAAATTCTCAATGGAGATTGTGAAGCTTCATGGCTTCCCAAGGCCAATAATATCGGACATAAATAAAGTTTTTATAGGGAACTCCTGGCGTGAATGTTTTCCACTTGCAGGGACATAGCTTTGTTACAGCACTGCATACCACCCACAATCAGATGGACACTCGAAAGTGCTTAACCGCTGTTTTGAAGGGTATTTACGATGTTTTGTGTCAATGCATCCCAGAAATTGGAGTCGTTTTCTGTCATGGGTAGAACTATGGTACAATACGTCGTATCACACAACCCTTAAGAGCACTCCAATTAGTGTGGTCTATGGTCGAGAGCCTCCGTAGTTCATTTTGTATGAAAAAAGGTCGACAAGTAATTTTGAATTGGAAAACACGTTGCTGGAAAGAGATGCAATGTTGGTTCAGATCAAGAGTAATCTAACACGAGCTGAAAGTGATATGAAACAATTAGCGGACAAGGATCGAAGAGACTTGGAGTTTAAGTTATGAGATCACGTATTTCTCAAACTCACACCCTACATGCAACAATTTGTAGCAAAAAGGGTTTTTTAGAAGCTTGCTACCAGATTTATGGTCCATATGAGGTATTAGCTCATGTGGGAATGGTACTGTACAGACTTAAGATGCCTCCTCACTCATCCATACACCCAGTTTTCCATGTTGCACAGCTGAAAACGGCTCTGGGAAAACAACATTATGTACATCCTTTACCGCACTCCATAAATGATTTACAACTGACCATAAATGTACCAGAAGAGTTACTATAGACACATTATGATACAGAGGGACATTTAGAGGTGTTGGTTCGATGGAAAGGCTAGCCTTGTCATGATGATACGTGGGTTCGTGACTGAGCTGAAATAGTAATTTCCACAACTGCAACTTGAGGAAAAGTTAGCTCTTGTAGAATGAGGTATGGATAAGCCCATGAGGATATATGTCTGTAAGAAGAAAGCCCAAGAGAGTATGGCCCATAAGTGAAGACAGAAGTGAAGAACAAGAAGAGCTGAGGACTTACTCTATAATTATAATAATCAGGAAGGACTAAATTTGTAATAAATTGAGAGTTAAACATGCAAATAGTGTGTGTAAGTAAGAGAAATATTCAGATGGTTGCTTCTGGATTGTAGTGAGGTGGAGCCTGAAACTCTGCAAACGTTTTGGTTTACAGTTTTATTGAATAAGTTCTTGTTCTTATCTTGAGATCTGACCTAAAATCATATCACGTGTACCTTCTTTCATAAGGGACTTTCTAATGGGTTGATTCTGATAGAGGAAGTGAAAAAGGAGATTGATTCGGTCTCAAAGGGTGGACCTGTTTCATTCACATATCTCATTCAATTTACAGGTGATGATGATATTAGCAAATACCAAAAATTTTATCTTATGAACAACATTCTTATTGTGAAAATTTGAAATCTTCCTTGGATGGGTTCTGTAGGACAAGTAGATGTCAAGTCGACGTTCTTAGCATCGATAATCCAAAAATATGATGGAAATGAAGAGAAAAGGAACTTACTCTACACAACTTATGGTTCAACTGGTCAGATACACCAATGCAGTCTTATGTTTGAGGCTTTGGTCGCAACACATTGTTTAAATCGAAACTGAATATTTTTGAATCTATTAGTGGGGCTTATTTGATAGAAATTTTGGATGGAGTGATGCAAGATAGCTAGATCCAGAAGGCAAGATTCCACAATGGGGAAAAGCAACTGTGCAAAAGATGAAAGATAAGTTCATTGCCTTGGGATTGGGTCCTCGTCAGGTACACAATTTGATTTTGGTACTCGTAGCTAGTTGTATGTCTGCATTCATAGAACATGACCAAGCCACAACAACTCTTGGCTAGTGACCCCAAGTTGCTCCATGGGTTTAGAAATACCAAAGAAGTCGTGAACCGTATCACAAACAGATTATGAGGTTTAAGTTTTCCTCGAATGGAGAAAAATGTATTCTTCAACTTTATACTCAAGCTCATGTTTGATTTATGAACATGTTTACAGGTTGATCTGATAACAACATTCACAAAGCTAAGTTGTCTAGGACAACAAATCAACTTTGAAGTATACACATATCTGATCGAGTCGATCAATCTAAGCAAACTCAAGGTATAAACCTATAAGTAAATGTACACTCTTATGTATTTACAAGAGCAAAACTTGAACTCATTGTGCAATCAGTTGCTGAAACTAATCTAGGATTTTTTTCTTAACATACGAAGTTGAATCCATTACAAGCAGAGAAACAGAAGATGAGTCAAATTATGAGGATAAACTAAAGATAAATAAAAGGAATCCGGTAGCATCCACAATAACGAAATCAAACAAAGACAAGAATTAGTCGGCCTTGGAAAGCTTTTGGATATCGAAATGAAACATCGAAAAACAAACAGATAAAGAAACTCCTACAACATATTAATGGAGAAGTTTTTAGATATTGAAAGAAAAATGGTCAATTTAATACAAAAATTACAAAATTTACACGTTATTGCCAAATTAAACTCGAACTTCTTCTCACTCCACAAAAACTATGAACTTTGCATTGACCACACCAAATAAGTATTGTTGTTTGTCAAATTTAACCAGTGTTAAACGTCGTTAGTTAAATTAAACGAGTCGTTAATATAAATGAAATTCAACGTTTTAGCTGCAAAAAAAATTGAAATCCCTAAAAACTCATCCCATATTTCTTTCTCCCTTTCTCGATTTCTCCCTTTATTCTTTGCTCTGATTTCTTTGATTCCCCAAAATCAGTATCGTTCTCCGTTATGTTTTCGATTTCAGCTTGATTTGCAAAGAATACGATGTTTATAGGAGAATAATGGGATCATCAAATGCTAAGCATGGATTTTCAGCACAATATGAGTGTGGACATGGTGTATGGAAGTACACATTGCACACAGAAGTCAACTCAAGATATCTGTTTCATGGTTATGATAGTATAAAGAAGGTACCATCTTTGATTCAAGGGTTGAATTTATCCTATGTATGAATAATTTATTGTTATCTGTGAATTTTTTGTTCATTGTGAATTTATTGTTCACTATGAATTTGTTGTTCATTGTGAATTTGTTGGTCATTGTGAATTTGTAGGATCATGTATTTAAATGGTTTGAAGATTCTTTGATAGAGGAAATGGAGGATTTGTTACCAAAAGTAGATGACATTGAACATGAACTTATGGAGTAGAAAATTGAGTTTAATACCATGAGAGATGAGATGTATGAATTACATCGACATTAACTGAATGTCAAAAGTGACATTCGGGTGATGAAACTCATTTGTGGGATGGTGATTGGTGTAATTGTGTTGGTTGCGTTGGCTACATTTGTTGTTGTGAAGATGTAATCCTTTTGTTCAAGACTGAATGATTTGCTTTTGGAATGGTTTTTAAGATTGTAATTGTTTGTGTAGGACTCTTTGGATGTAATGGATGTTGATGTTATTTGATGTGCAAAAAAGTATGAAAAGAACCTTGTAATATTCAAATATCAATGCTTAACAATCTAAGCTGTAGAGAAAACAACCATAGAACATTAGAAGTATGTCTTTAAAATCATATCGTTGCTTAAAAGTCTTACAAATGAAAGACACAACATTGCAAAAGTCTTACAAGACACATTGATAAAAGTCTCAAAATGATAACTAAAAGTCTTAAAATCAGAATATTACAATAGTTAATATTGAACACAAAATGAACATGAACCAAATTGCATCTAGACTTGGGATCCACAGACAGAAGAGATCCCTCATTGTGAGCATCCAGCTTATGATCCATATACTTGAAGTTTTGATCCATCAACTTGTGAAGATCCTACATATTCTTCAACCTATAATAAAACATAAACATTTTAGAATGCTTAGAATGAAACATAACAGAGTAACATAATACCAATAAGAAAATGTGACTTAATGTACAAACCAGATGTTTTCTTGAATGACCCCATGGCCGTTTAACCATAAGCTCAACTGATTATGTTGCATTGTTGCAGTTGGTCTTGTTGTGGCCTTCTTCTCTGCACTTGGAGCAAGTCATAACTCGGTTTTTTGAGTCAGCTTCGATTTGGCTGCATTTGTGGTTGCTTCATTCAGACCTATACGCCTTGCATACTTGCTCGGTCTCTCAGCCTTTTATACTCTATTGGACGGTGGTAGAATTGGTAATCGGTTCACCCTAGGCCACAACTTCATTCCCTCTACATGTTGTATCCCATTTTCATATGTATCTCGCCAAACCTGAGTGCTATAATAGTCTAAAACATAATCCTCCAGATTCAGTTTTTTGCCTATAATGACAGCTGCAACATTCAACTGCCACTTCAAACAGCCACAAATCTGTTACCTCACATCGACCTGGTAAGAACAACCATGCAGATCAACCTCATATCACCAGTTGATATGTATCTCACAAAGTCCCTTGATTTGACTATGGCTAAATCTATATGTTTATGAGTACTCTTTGTGAACCTAGTCTACAATTTCTGACTCATAATCAACCTTTTAGCAGGTCTCACCATGCATTGTCTCATGATATCCTCCAACAAATCTAGCAATGGTTTTGTCCTAGCCTCACGAATAGTTCAATTAAATGACTTACAAAGATGATTAAGATTGTCATTGCAGCATGTACCTTCCCTGAAGAATACCCAACACCATGTTTCTAGATGTAGTTTGAGTAGAGCATCATAAGCTCCTTAGCTACATTGCTTCAACGCCTCAAAGCTCTCAAGGTAGTCTCCTATTATGTAACTCTTCACAATTTTGCAGAATAGCCTCGATTTCCATGTCACAATTGACTCGTTTTGAGTTGCTTATAATGTGTCTAGCACACACTCTATGCTCAGCTTCAGGCAACTAATTTTGGACTGCTTTCACCAAACCCTTCAACAACAAAAAATAGTAAGTTATAATACTAAGATATGTTAAAATCAGAATGAGATATTAGTAATTGTAATGCCAAATTTATCTTTTGTTTGTCAGATATTATTGCGTAGTTATTGCTTTCGCCAAGTCTAAATCAATATTCAAGTGATGTACGAACCATACCCAGTTTACATTGTTCTCAATCTCGATGACGTCCCATGCAATAAGCACAATCCGATTATCACCATCGCGTCCAAATGCAGCTAACAATTACCCTTTGATATCCCACTTGAGGAAAGCACCATTAACTTCTATGATGGGTATGCAATATCTCTTCCAAGATTCTCTTGAGTAGCAAAACACAGATTCATTCTATGAAACCTTTGTAAGCCTCCTAACTTGGACCCGAAATGGTCTCAATGTCGACGATACTTCCCGGGTTTGTCTTCAGTATCTTAGCTTTGTAATCCCATATGCGAGCAAACTGAGCTTCATGTTCTTTTTTTTTGCCTTGTTCACTATAGTCTTTGCTTTTTGACATTGTTCTTCAATCACATGAAAACCGTAAACCCTAAGTATTTCTGCTGCCATTTTTTTTGTTGTAAATCTTGGCTCAACACACAAACTTCTCTGTGTATATATATGCAATTGTCAAACTCTTAAGCAGCTTTATGTACCTAGAACGTGTATCGATATGCTTATCTTCATACACCTTAACCTGCAGCTTGTGCTTACTCTTTTCGTAAGAGCAACATATTCTCCATTTTCACGGTTTCTCTTTATTAGAGTAAATAGCACCACACCTCTTCTTCGTTGAAATGTATAGCTTTACATCATATTTTGTTTTCAAAGAAAACTTGAACAAAGCTTTCTTATAAAATCTGCTCCAGAGCCAAATGTTTTCCCAAGCGTAAAAATCTCATTATCATCATTGTCTGAATTGTGACCATTCCGGTTTTTATCACTAGATGAAGCACTGTCACTCTCAAGCATATAATCATCTCTCGAAACCTCATCTTCTATATCACTATCTTCGCTATCATCATCTCTACAATCCCTAGATGCAATATTACCAAAGTGAGAAGATAAAACCTGAGCCGCGTTCTCTTCAACGGGAACCACTTCTTCAAAAGCATCACGATACTCTTCTCCTCCATCGCACTCATCCTATGCTTCTTCATCCTCCTCGTTTTGATGATTTTAGTTAGCCAAACTAACGACCCGTTTAATTTAACTAATAATGCTTAACGTGTGTTAAGTTTAACTAACAGCGATACTTATTTGGTGTGGTCAACACAAAGTTTATAGTTTTATTGGAGTGAGAAGAAATTCGAATTTAATTTGACAAAAATGTGTATGTTTGGTATTAAACTGACCGCTTCCTTAAAAAAACAAACTAGTGACAACTACCAAAAAAACCCAAGATGTCTATCTAATTCATGCAACCAAAAGCATTGACATTAGTCACTTTAATCATATGTTAGATTCTACTAAGCGCAACCTGAGCCTAACGGCTAACTTAGTAAAGCCTAGGACAGTAATGCGGGCCCGGCCCAGCTCAATAGATGGAGTCTTTTTTTTTTTTTTTTGTCAACTCATGATATTAGATCCCCAGTAGGTGAAAAAGATTACATTGTGGAACCAATAAGTGATTTTCTAGCAGAACGTGCCAGAGTATCAGCCTTATG